>JAOSYY010000014.1:9772245-9787664 GCA_025727935.1 Hebomoia glaucippe
GAAAATTTATATAGTTATTCAGTAGGCCTGAGAATCGGACAAAATCTATTTTTCATCCCCCTAAGTGATAAGGGTTGGATTTTTTTTTTTAATTTTTGGACGAAATTTTTTTTTTAATTTTTTTAAGATACAGCATATAAAAATACATACAACCCCCAATATTCACCCCTCTACAGTCAACCCCTATTATTATGTGGCAAAACGACGTTTGCGGGGTCAGCTAGTATATTTATAAATATCGTAGTATACCGATGACATAAAAAGATATTTGATCAAGCGCAATGTTTTCGTAAATATTTCCCAAGACAAGGAATGTGCAATATAAAAGGTCCGTGTTTGTATAGGATAGGGGACCATCAACAAATCGTCAGTGTCTTCCAGTTATCACTGAGATTATAACGTTCAAGACTTGAATACGGAATTCGGCGTACTTGATATAAAAAATATATAACATTTATTTCGAGATTAAGGTTTATTGCAATAGTATAAAATTATTACATAAAGTGTTTTTTTTAATTTCCTTTTTTTATTACATATCAACGATCGAGAACATTAAAAAATTTGTGAAATTTTTCTAACTTTCTTTCCTTACCAAAACGATTTGTTTTAAATGATTATTGAAAATTTTCCAGTCATATATATAACGTATTATATAATTGTAATGATAAAAGCTTACTAATAAATGATGGAATGAATGTATAAATTGTTTACTTTTGAGTTCCTGGCTTGCAGTGCACAATTTTCCTTAGTCAGATTATATCGTAAATAATTCAAAGGTAAATGTTTTTAAAAGTTCATAGATTTTAACGCTTTATTAAAATTTAATTGCTCTGGATTCCATCTTCCCCAATAAACCTAGTCATTGTTGCAATTTCTTTCAATGGAAATAATTTTAGCTTTAATTTCGCAATTTGCTTGAACGTGAATAAAAATATAGGTTCAAATTCGTAATATGATTCAGGAAATACTTTTCAGGATTTCAAAACGCGACGTATCCTAAACTAATTAGTAGAAATTTCTATCAAAAGGGAGCCATTTGAAATTTTCAATAAAAATGCATTAAAGTACAGGTTTATACGTTTACGACTGTCAATGGAAGATAAAGGAAGTCATTAATGAATGAACGTATTAAAATATATTCATTTTAATTCTTTTAAAACAAAGGCACTCCGAATTCAGTGCACGGTCTACGTCGAAGTTAGGGAAACTATAGATGCCATAGTTTTTCCTGCTATTGTGTAATGTTTTTAAACTTATAACTAAGTTTATCGATTTAAAAATACTCAGATTGTAATATCTAGCGCTGTCCCGTGGTTTCCCTTGTTTTAATACAGTAAATAAATAAAAATTCTGTACTAGTTTTCCCAGTATATTCAGTTCGATATTTTTTGAAAAATTGAAAGATAAAAAAAATATGGAGAAAAGAAAAAGAGGGGTTTTCACGTTTTCTCTTCATAAAGCCGTCGTTTAAGAAATATTAAAAGAATATCTAAATTGATCTAGCCGTTTTTGAGGTTTATGCTAAGCAACGTAACGTTTGTTTTTTGTTTATGAAGTCTTTAAACTGGCTATATAGGATTCCACGTTGAATCTGTAAACATTTTAACATTAACTTATGTATTTCAATGCAATATTTGTCTATCCAAACTTCAATAACATGTTAAATACTAAGCAAAACACAAAATAACAGGTCCCTTGCATGTAGTGCTCGGTTATCGCACCTATAAACGTTGACGTTTAAATGAAAATTGTTTAGAACAAAACAGAATACAATTAAAAGTCATGTTCTTTGAACTCTGTCTAATTACCGAGACCCGTTTGCAAAATCCGCTCTTTTAATTCATTTCTCTCGAAGAAAGGGATTCGTAACAAAACTTGTGAATGTTCTTTGCGCTGTGATGGGTTTGTATAATTTAAAATTGTACAATAAGTCACTTGCAGTGGTTAGTGATGTATGGCATTAAAAAAATATCGATATATGTTAAGAAAACTTTAAAAAAATATATTTTTAGATTATATCTGGCATTTGTTTTGGTTTAATTTTGGATAATATAACTCATTTTGAGATCCTATCTTTGTATTGGCGAACGTAATACTAATTATCAATTTTGTCTTTCATATGTAGCAAGCAAAATTATTAAAAAATCTATTTCATTTGCTCAAGTCTATGTGTTGTTTACAAAACAAAAGTTGCTTATAATACTTACTTAAATGCTATTATTTTTTTAATTTTCTCGCCATTTATTTTACAATTATAATAACAGCATCAATATGTTACTGTACCGTAAATAAAATCACAAACTATCGAATAAAAAAACATTTGCAATCTTATTGAAGTACGTACTAGAATATCGATATTTTTATTAATTTATACGCAAATAATAGGCTGTAGGATGCTTCAAGTATTGTTTTGGTTTCAGTGTTAATTATTACAACACTAATTGGCGACATACCTCACCCTCTATCGACATACATTTGATGCTATTACAGATAAAAATATTCAATGCTTTTGTACATCACTTCGTTATTAAACGAAGTCTAAGATAGTGTTATTGCTTAATTTAATTTATTGTTACTGTAAACATTAAATACTTAGTATTTAATTAAAGGATCTAATTGATTATTAAATTCATGAAATAAGTGTCGCTTAGAAAG
The DNA here is from genome assembly GCA_025727935.1 of Hebomoia glaucippe. Lineage (NCBI taxonomy): Eukaryota > Metazoa > Arthropoda > Insecta > Lepidoptera > Pieridae > Hebomoia > Hebomoia glaucippe. The sequence goes on from JAOSYY010000014.1 coordinate 9,774,901, forward strand.
ATATAATCTTGTTATTGAGAAGAAAGGGATGACGTCATGATTTTCTTTTAAGAAGCGTATAAACTGCAAGAGATACTAATCGGTTTAGCCATTTTAGAGTTGTTGAGTGAGTCTGCCTTTTTTTTTAATGACACGATAGTTTTGTGCCTGCGATCCCGTGGCCCTGCGCACGGTGGAAATCTTGGAAAGCCGAGGATGTTTTTACTGGTGTACCCTCCTTATAGTCTGAGCACCTAAGTGGCTGGCCAGCAGCGTAACTATGGAAGTGCGAATGCCACATAACCGACTAGCAGTATTTCCTCTTCATAAAAAAAGCTTGTACTGTTTTATATCGGAATTGCGATACTTTCTTTCTTGTGACAATCACTAGAAATTAATTTTAATGATTTTATGGAAGGATATAATTAATTTAGGGAGTTCATTGTGCAATAACTTTCTTCATTCAATTATCTTCAGGAATAACTTTTAAAACGTTTAAGACCGTGCGCTCAATGTTGACTTTAAGTTGTACAATCAAAAGTTAGCGGAGTCACTTCAATATAAATAAGAGAAAATTGGTTGTACGTTCAGTTCCAAATTATTCACCCGTCTGAATGGATCTTGAGTTATCTAGAGCTCAAGGTTCTTAAGGGCTGTCGCCATTTTGTTTTAAATAACGCTCGACAACCCTTCGATGAAAATTGAATTAGTTTTGTATTCCATTTCAATATTTATTAATATTTCACTTGTTTGTGTACTTCTAAATTAATTTATAAAATAACTAAAATTATATTAAAATAGCAAATGATACGACATTAATGAGTACAGAGTATGATAGGATCGTGGCAAGTAAAAAATGTAGTCTATATATATTCTCGAATATATATTATGTATGTCTGTTACAAATGTACTTCTAAGAGATCAATCACCTAACAATAAATCTTTTATACAAATACTTGCCACGACTGATGTTGTCCTTTACATTAGTTTTAAATACAAAAAATAAAAATTGATTAAAAAAATAATATCTAGTGCACTATATCCAAACCTTTCTTGAACGAATTTAAACACAAAACAATCATCAAATTCGGTGCAGCCGTTTAAGAGGAGTTTAATACACATACAGAAGATTTATATGTATTAAGATAATCTACTTCAAGAGACTAGGGTACTTTTAAAGGTTATAATTTTCATAATGTGCGTTGAAAGCATTGTGTAATATATTATTTTGATTAGCGAAGTACAAATTTTTGTAGGTGTCGATGTTAATGAAAGCAGCGAATTAGAATTATTTACATGTGTTAATATATTCGTCACGGTCCGTAGGCTAGACGGCTGGGTGAATAATTATTATAAATATATATTGTATGTTAGATTTGTGTTCTACGTTTCAATTGTGGGAGTGTTTTCATTCGATATAACTGTTGAGAGTTTATTCTAGTTAAATTTAGACATGTCCTTTAAGATTTTTGATGGGCTTGGAATTTAGTGCCCATGGGCGACGGAGATCATCGTCATGTGAGTTGCATGCTTATTAGTATAAGTTAGATAAGGAAGATAAGTCACAAGTTATTTCTGCATCATTTTGCCAATTTAAATTTCATTCTAAACAAACCAATACAAAGTTTTATATAGAAAGGGCATGATTTTCAGTGAATTTTATTTCAGTTTCAGTTTTTGTATCGTTCGCATATGTGAAAATTAATACAAGTATATAAGGTCAAAAGCCATTACATTATAATAAATATTTGAAAGTACACCGACTTTAAAAAGCCTTAACTTATTTTATAACCTCTATCATAAAATTAAGTATATTTTTCACGAAAACAAGTAACCATATGACAGGTTGTTCGAAAGAGCTGTCAGCTTTAGATGATTCCATATTCAAAAAACATGGGCTTTGTTTTCTATTTGTTTTATTTTAACGAAGATCTAAAAGAAATATCGCTGACAGGTTTTTTGCAAATATAGAAACGGCTTATGGTTAGAGTATTATGTTCAAAATAAAAGATTTCCTTGTTGTACAACATTGGAAGTGTTAAAATTTTCGACATTGAATACTGCGACATAAAGTATACATACGTACATAATATATTATTACCTTAAGAATCGTATATATTTATTGATATAGTAATCTTAACGTACACTAAACTCTATAAAATGTGTCATTCCGAACCTCTCATTAAGTAACAGAAATCCTATCCACGATTAAGTCATACTTAAAAATGTAATACTAACACGTTACCCATAAAAAGCATATTGAAACGTGAAAACCTGAATTAATGCAAATAAATACAATTATAAAGTGTTAAGTCTATGTTAATTAATACAAAGATAATAAAAAGTTACTTCAGCGACGCGCGAACTTTAAAAGCCCACCTTCAAGTCATGGTATATTAATTATATCGATACATTGTTTTTAAATTGTTTCCATCTTACGAACATTGGTTACATAATATCATTATTAAGTTCAATTTACGGAATTAGCAAGATAAATGTATTTGAATTACCGTTCTCAACGTTTGCGCGCGCCGCCGGGAGTGCAAAGGAAAATCTTCAGTAAGGAGTTTGACGTGTAGAAGAGTACACGTGAGGTCAGTTTCAATGCGACTAATATACGACTGTTGAGTGATTGTGAAGTGAAGTGAAGTGATTTAGTGTTGAACGGTAAGATATATATTAATATATGTAATATAATTTATAAGATTGGCTATGATCCAGGGGTAACGAAAACTTAATTATTTTTTTATTGAGAAAATAACTTGCTTACTCAAGTGTTTTTAAATGATCTATTATAGTTTGATTTGTCTTAAAAGTTTTAAAAGTGTTTATGTTTGTAGATTTAAAGAAAATAGTTTAGGAAAATTTCGTTGGATATAATATTTATTTTTCATATTTAAATTGATGGAATGTGAGCTAAATTATTATATTAACACTTCATTAATAAGTCTCATAAACGTTTTATTGTACCAATTTCATTTGAAATCAACCAGCTTATTCTGTGGAAAGAGTGTTTTGAGTCCTACTGATAATCGTCTGAATGATCGATGGAAAATAGATTTTCTTTAACGGATATTCCATTCTTCAGAGGATAAAAATATATTTGAGTTCTACTTTTGTCCTATTGTATGTCTGATTGACGATAAAAATTTGAGCTACAAGCGGAAAAAAATGTATTATTATATTTTATCAATATATATCGTATAATGTAGTAAATACAATTTTTTTTCTTTCTAGTAAAAATTATTACTTTTAAGGACCGACAAAATTTTAAACCTAGAAAAATATATATTTTTTATTCGTTAAAAGTATGGATATTTTTTACTAATATTTAATTATTCGTATATAATCCCATGTCACGATTTTAAGTCAACATAAATTTACTAACAAACATAAACACATAGACATTGCTGAGAGAAATTATGAAGTCATTATCACAATTAGTATTGTCGCTACTTCAGATTTTTAATTTGATCGGTTCAAAGGTTTCGAGGTACAGTTAAATTGACTTACATATTTTTAATAAACATTAGCGTCGTTATGGTCGTCTGGTCTGTTACAAGCTATAGAAATTTTATTCTTTAACACTAAAAATGTATGAATAATCTTGAAAGATATTAATGTGAATTGGCTTTTCGTATCAATTTTTATGTTAAGTACTTGTTATTATTGTGAAACTCTTGAGATGGAATAATAACCAAAATAAAAAAAAAATGGTTCATTTGGTAAAAATTAATGTATGTGGTGAACAAACATTATTCTATGTCTGTTTCAGTTGTAAATTAATACATTTAATTTGTATATGTTTAGATAGTTGAAGTCAATCGGTCAAATACATCATTACTATAATTTGACGATGTGCTGTAAAATTATGTTTGCTTTGAACCTTTAAAATTCACGTCAAGATTTGTATTTATTCATATTTAACCAGGACGAAATTTTGATATTTCTTCCATCTTTATAATACTCGACCATAATCAAATAAGCTATTTCGACATATATCTAAGAAAGTTAACACATCGGACGTCACCGAAGTCGAACTCTCAACTGTTTTTTAAACTAATATGTACTCTAAGAACCACCGATATCGAGAAAAATAAATAGACAAATAGACTTTTGACATCGCTTCAAAGTAATGCCTTTTTATAATTTATATTATAAAAATATTCTATAATTTTTCATTTTAAAATATTTATGTACTGGTATTATAAAGCAATGCTAAAAGGAGACGTTACTATTAAAAAACTAATGTCATTTAATAATAATGTCTTGTTAGGTTAAAGAAGAACAAATAAATTTATGTTCTAACTGAAAATAATTACAGGAGAAGAAAAGTAATATGTATATAACTGGGAAAAACTATTTATTGTACAAACAATATATACAAGAATACACAACCGATGTACACAACAATAAATTTAATTAAAGTTTCGTAGCAGTGCTACGGCGCTACGAAAACGGTCGCTACGAAAGCGGTCTCTACGAAATGCGTAGATGCTTTGTTTAAGCAGTTTTCATTAGAGTTGTTCCCGCTAAGCTGCCTTCCTTGTTTCAACAAAAAATTTTGCTATTTTCTGTTTAATGTAGTATTATCTTATAAAATTCAGTATTTATTAGGTGAAATAAAAATAATCTGATTTTATCTAAATAGAATAAAAATTAATGACTATCCAATATACCATTTGTGTATTTATTTCTTTCCAAATATTAAAAATGTACTTCGGTAAGGTGTCATATGCTGAATCATTAATGTTTTAATTAATTGAGACGTAAAATTGTATATGTCTATAATTTTTTACTTATAACTGTGAGTTAAAATGAAATGTTTGATTAGACTAATACAAAAATAACAAAATTCTTGACATACAACCTAAATATATGTACAAATATTAATTCATCATAAATTAAAACTGCAGCAAATTTTGTGTATATAAATTAAAATAAACTTAATCGAAGTAGAAATTAATAACGTAAATAATTTTTGACAATATCTGTATAGCTTAACAGTATTATAATTAAAATCCTTATCCACAATAACGGGCCGGATATTCATAAATAACTCGTTAACTGTTCGCATTTTGAATAATTTTATAGAAGCAAGTATTTCGTAAATAAACAATAGCGTTGAATGTATTTAATTGACGTTAAAACGTGAGAAATGGCTGCAAAGAGAATTATAGCTGGATATAAATATCTCACTGCCAAAGGTTTATGTAAATTAAGATAGGATTACGTAGGCTTTTGCGAGAATATTTTTTCACTTTGCGATCTAACGATAATACTGGATTATAATTTTTTTGAAATAGAAAATCAAAGATTATCCATTATGAGAGAAATGTACCCAGTATTATCGTATCAGCATTTTGTCTTACGGCGTCTCACACACGTGCTTATTGTAAGGAATAATACATGATGGCGCAATAATCTTGAATGGTATAAATTGGCAAACTAAGTAACGATTTAAAAAAATTTTGTAAGATTTTAAGTTTATGTTGAACACCCAAGTCTGTTATGAATTGTAAATCTATTATGTACTATCTAGTAGTAGTCATGAAGCTTCATAAGAATCCAATTAAATCATTAATTACCTAATACTTGGAATCTTATAGAATACAGTCGATTTTTTTAAAAACGTATATAAAAATAAAAGTTATAAAAATCATGAAAAATATAATTGATATAAATTAAAATCTTTCTAAATTGATTTTATCTTTAAATGGACAAGAGAAGGTCACTTTATGTAAAATGTCATTGCATTAATGATCTGCCCAGCGCTCGTTACGCAGCAATTACTTAGAACTAACGTATGCCTAAAACAAAAACACGTGCTTAAACAAAATTTGTCCACATACGTCATAAAGGTTTCTCTTTGGACAAGGGTACATTTACTTAGGGTAGGTGACATACGATGATTAATCACTGTGTTTACAGGTTCTTTCATCAATAACGCACCCATCAATCACCTTCGTTTTTAATACAGGTGTTTGCGGTTCGATAATACATTATATGCACCTGGAATATCTAAATTGTAATGTTTACGAAACAAAGTAATCGACAAGATGTCAGTTAATATAATAGAAGTTCCTTATAAAGCATACTATGGACATAAATTCATGTATAAGATTCTTAGGAAAGAGACAAATTAAGTAAGGTATTAATCGCGACATTTTAGTTAATTATAAATTTATTTCAATTATTAGTAATTTTTAATTATAATATATAATTCATTCAAATCCTTCTACCTATTTAGATAAAGCAATCATGTCAAAATTATCTCCTTAAAATCAGTCTACATCTTTAGGAGTTACGACGCCGCACTTATATACAAAAACAGATGGATGTCAAACTTAGACTTTTTGTGGTTGTGTTTAAAAATATATTTAAAATCTCGTATTGTCTAATAACAGCCAAATTTACCTTGAAATAATAGTAAAATTTCGTCCAAAATACCTTTTCAAACACAAACGCGTCGATTGTACGCAAACCAATTTAATATATACTTTATTGCTTGCAGCTGTGATAAGCGAGCGGTTATAACAATACAAAGCAAACCACTCCAAATTAATGAAACAACTATGTACCAGAGATAAATCCTTAAGATAGAGCCGACCTTAAGCCTCCCCGGCTGTACTCAATAACTAATATTAAAGATTTAGATAACGGTGCGTGTGTTTTATCAGCTATCTGTACCCTATTGTTCTTAAGATTTGTACTGTGGAATCATTCGTCTTCAGGGATAGCTTTTGTCGTTATGTTAGTGGGTGTGCTAATTCTATGCGTAAATTACTTGCTGTTGTGATGATTTGTCAACTGAATAATTTGGTAATAGTACAATAGACGAGATAGATGAGGATTCTACATAATCCAGACTAAATGATTTCACTTTCAGTTTTAATTCATTTTTTTTCATAAATATGCAATATAATATATAATCTACTGGCAAAATACTCGTAGACTTTTAAAAAACAACGTCTAAAAACGTTAAACATTTAGTCCGGACACATTGCATTGTTAGAGCTATAATGAAACTTGTTGTGTCCTTGATTTTCAACTTTTGTCAACCAATTTTTTTTTGATTTCTCTGCTAATTAAAAGTAAAAGGGGGTAAGTTTGCAGTAGTTATTTATGGACGTATTTCAAATAAAAACTGATATAATATTGAGGAAATATTTCTACAGGAGTTGCTGTGAAAAAAAGTACCAAAAGAAAGTAAAGGTTTAACTTAGTTTGCAGGGCTCTGTAGCCTATCGGTTGAGTAAAGCACACGTGACGCCTGAGCACCGGGTTCAAGTCCCGGTCGGAACGCAGTAGCATTTAAAAATATGTAATTTGTGTTCAGCGGGTATGGGCAGCCTGTGGCCGGACGAGTGTTAAAATCACAAGAATTTCTAGTAGTAAATATGATGGCTGGAACTCTTAATAATTTATAATATCCGTCCGGGTGACGTGCCACCGTTCATAGATGGAAATGTCGTGAAGTGATATGCACGTGACGTTTTCAGTCTATGAATTTCCGAATACTCGAAATAAATATAAATAAGGTCGGCAGCAAAATGCCACAACCTCAAAAATGATATAGAATGGCTAAGGTTGGCAACGCGTCTTCTAGATCTACTGATCTTAGAGGTGTCTAAGGGCGACAGAAATCTCTTAATATAAGTGAACTGTATGCTCGTATGCCTTCCTATCGCATAAAAAAAGTTAACAAAAAAGTTAAGGGGGATTCGTCAAATATATCTGTAACTAATATGGCTTGTGACAGTATCTTTTGCTAAAATCAATGCATGCCATGAAATTTGCTTTAAAAATATTCTAAATTATGATTGGATCAATTTGATGAATGACGCGTCACTTTCCTTTAACACTGTACTCGACAGCCGAACGGTTATTAATTACCTGTAAGCGATACATGAATATTATGTATAAATTTTTCATAATACTCGATATAAAATGTCAAAAATTCGAGTAATTCGTTCAGAAAAGGTCGTATAAGCTTTTATTAAATGCCACTTGGAACCAATTTTCGCGGACCTTTAGTTTAAATTAAGCGATATAAATATATACCAAAATAATATTGACAGTCAAAAATAATTTTAAGATATTTCATATTCAATTAGACCGGATATTCGCAATTAAAATAAATACGGTACGATATGAAAAATATTTATTTATAAAAAAACATAGCGTAGCTTGCGTTGGAAATAGGACTTTAGCACAAAATATATTTTCGGTCTGTATAATAAATCCATTAGGTTTACTGGAAGTTTGGATTATAAGCCTTTGTTGGAGTATTTTTAAAGATATTTATTAAAAGACAGGTTTAGGCTTCACCTTTTTAAGAAGATTGAAGTAAGAATTTTGTGTGTGAAGGGCAAATAGGTCAACAAATGGGAGCAGATTACCGATAAGCACGAATTGCTTTATTATTATATTTGAAGGGTGAAAGGAAAGCTTTATAAGGCTTAAGTGGGGTCGGGAGCTGGTCGGGTTGGTTACAAGCCTGGACCCCAAACAGGAGTGCCAGGTCTAATATTAGACATCAAAACGTACGAAACTATAGTTAAATTCCAAATGTCTTCAGAATTTAATTCTTTTTCAAAACTTTGTTTGTTCTTAAATAAGAATTCACAGTAAGTATATAAGTAAAAATAATAACTAAATAGATACTTATATGTTACTAATCGCAAAATTTGTTGACACCTGAATATTTTTTAAAATATTCTTAGCGATTTTGGGAAGGTTTTGATGATAAGGGAAATTGCAAAAATTGTCCGTATAAATAAAATAATCTTTTTTTCTTTTCCTCATACATATCGCTACATAGCCCTCTATTTTGTCTCCAAACAAACCGTTTTTGATTCTAAATTCAAAGATTCGGGGACGTCAAAATACTATTAATTTATTCAAAATACAGATGTGGTTTATCAAGGCATATTTTTTGATGTTTCGAAAAAAAAAATTACGCACACATAAATTCAAAGGGAGTAAAACTGCAGGATGCCGCTAGAGAAGGATAAAATAGTAGTGTTTATATACTTTTCTTGGTAAAACCTTGTGTTCATATCTCAAATGTAACTCTAACCAATTATATGAAAGTTTCATGTTGCTGACATATAAAGTCACAATTACACTTGACTTACTTTAGTACCGACTAACGACCTCTCTTTGTGCCGTTCGCCTCAAAAATGTTATCTACCACGTCTGCTTACCACAGTACATTGAATTTTTAGTGGAAAAATCTTTTAGTCGTAATTGAAGACTGTTTTAAATAGACAAAAATGTGTATTAAAGATCTTTCGGAAGACTGTTTCAATCTGAATATTGTATAAATCATTTCTTATAAGCTTATTTTATTATTTAGTTATTTTTTATTTTAATTATTATAAGTTTGGATGTCATAATCATTTCTCCTGCTCTGTTTATTTTAAATGTTCTGTATGTATATAATTAGACTAATAATTCAATATTACAAACAAGTTTCTCTTGCGTTCATATTGATTTTGTCAATCAATTTTCTTGTCTATCATATTATTTTCGGGGAAATAAATTCAATATAGAGCCTCGCAGATTCTACTGATTTTATTTTTGTATAAATTATATATTTTGAATATTTAACATGGTAACTGTTGAGGTATTTAAATTAAATGTTGCTTTGTATATATTAAAATATTTATTAGTAAAAAAATTTAATTGCATAGACCACTTTATAAGACGTAAATATACAAGACAAATAAGATTTGTAAAATTAGGTAAAAAAAATCTATTCAACATTTTAAGACGTGAATATTCGAAACAAAATAAATTATATAAAATAAGTTTACCTGTACGCACGATTATTTACAAGCCTCAAATGGGTTTTTCAGCAGTTCGACACAGATATTTCTTATTCCACAAACCTTTATAAAAGTTGAGGGAACGTATAATTTGCATATACCTAATCTTTCCTTTTCAAGTTTTTAAATATTCATTTAAAAAGTCTACTCGAAGGATTAAGTACGTTTGAGCTACTTTTTCCGAATGAATACGGCTAGATTTCTTTTACGTATAACTTGGATTTAAAAATAGATCGTTCAACCCAGAAAGCTGTATAATATCTTTTTAAATTAACATACATTTCTAGTAATAACGGACGTACAGGATTCGTGAAACAGTATTTTTAGCATCAACGACATATGACACGTGTTACACTTGAATTTTATTTAAGAAAAGTGAAATTTAAATCATAACTAGAAATATACTGTTTTTTTTAAGGATACAAAACAGACAAGTTTCAAATTAAAAATATCTAAAACATTCTTGTTACTTCGTTTAAACTACATCACAATTTTTTGGAAGGTTAGCATACATTAGCATACAAATGGTGAGATTTAAACTTTTATTGAGTATCTTTGTAAGTTTAATCTAATGTTTTTTATGTAATTGAGTGACAAACAACTATATGGTCCATTTAACCTATAAGTCAGCCGTCATAACGTATGTGACTATAAAGAAACTGTAGTGTTTTCATTAAACATTACTACTTGGTAGACAAATTTTCTTACTAATATAAGCCGCAAAAGTTTGCGAATATGAATGTTTGTTACTATTTCACGTGAATCCTACTGATCAGATTTTAATGAAAAGTTAGAAAACGAACGTATATATAATTTATAGTGATATTCAGATACAGGTGAAACCGCAGGGCATCGCTACTGCTAAATAAAAATAGCCTTGTATTGTGAAAATAATATAATACGCCAAAGCGTTACATGCATTTTTAGAGTTTCCTTTAAAAATGTATCCTATGATTTTTCGATACCTTACAACGTATTTTGAGCTTTGAAAAGACAGTAATTTGTCGTCGGCATCGACAAAAGGACAGCCTTTGTCATTGCATTGTGAGAAGGAGCCTTTATCACGTGTATTCGTGCAGAAACATTCTTCAGACTTTGAGCCAATGATTGAAGCTGATTTAAAGCATGGAACTAAACTGTTCTCAAAGTAAGGAACGTACTTGAAAGTTGCAAATGTCTATGAGTGGGTGTGATAAACTTAATGAGTTCTGCTCCTTTGTCTCCTCATTAGACAGCTAAATATGGACGACATTCGATAAAACATTTGTATTAAAGTTGCTCATTTGAAACAGGTACATATTTGCTTTGCATTTTTTTTTGTGCAATAGGAAAGTTTTCGCTCCATCATGTTAGTCCAGCTGTTTTTGATATCATTCTTCATTGCTGGTTCTTTTTTTTTGGAAAGTAATGTATTTTTTATGAAACTATCGTTTCATTAAGCTGTACTTACAAGATGGAGCGTAAATAATGCCAGTAAGAAGTGTTAAAAATATGTCAATTTTTTTTTAGTCAAGTTCGATTTTTTTCCGTCTCTTCATCACAGCTGTCGTTGGTATTATTACCCGTCTTCATTTACGGAAGCAGTCCCCAAACACCCTGTATTTTTTTTCAAAACTAAAATTAAATATACATAAAAGTTATTTTATATAAATAGCATAATTATCAAATGTACCATTACGTATTCTATTTGAAATGAATGTAAAAATCGCACTTCTACGAAAGAATAATTTCACGTGACCTGAACACGTGCACTATCAAACATACCTTTCTGTTTCAGAGAAACAATTTAGACCCAAGCGAATTCCCATGTTCCTTTGAAATCCTGTAGCCTGTTAGTATAATAATATGAAAAATGACAACGGTTCTTGTGTGTAGAACAAGTTACATTCTATTTTTAAATTTTAACAAACGTGTTAGGTCTGCTAAACAATTACGAGGTGTGTTCAAAAAGTATCGCGAATTTTGAATTTTCGCGGGTTACGTATATTCGAATTTCGAATTTTGTGTGGCGTTATGTTGGTACTCATGTCTCTCACTTATGCCGACAAGCTCGGCCATTTTTGCTCGTATACTTCTGTTGACTTCGCTTAACACTAAATTAATTTTCAAAGTTTTTCACGTTTAATTCACAAGTATCCAGGTTTTTATTCCTCTAATTGATAGACTAGCGAGAGTTAACTTGTATTCAAGCATTCAATAGATCGACAACACACCATGACTACACGATGTGCTGTCGATCTATGCATATTTCGATATAATATAATATGTTTATCTAAATTATTTTGCTCTATCCACATTTTATCGCACATGTTATTAATCAAAACATTACTGCGCATATTCACTGTCGTTTATCAACACTTGCGCCCATAATAATATTCTAATTATGTCCAGTTATCAACTAACAGGTCATAATTATTATAGACCTTGTTGACGTTAAATTAAGCCATGTCGGTGTTGCATTAGTTGTTAGAGTGATTTCAATATAACGCGTAATATTAAGCGAAAACGAGAGCGAGATAATCTGACAAGTTTTAATAGAAGCTTTATTAAGCTGTATTGTTCAAGAATATTGGATCTAATTTTTTAAATATCTCATAGTGTTCGTTGTTTTCAATTTTTATTAAATATATTTGTACTTGTAATTTTTATTTGTTTTATGTTGTGAACTCGGTAAGTGTATAAAGGATGTTTTAAATTAATTACTTATTTGGGGACGAATTTTAAGATACTTATGTAAAGATAATATTCGTTGTGTGAGTAACATTGAGATTTTTTAATTAGACATTGCTAACATACAGATCACGATAATGCTATTAATATTAAAATTATAATCATACACATTCTGAAGGTTTCACTATAATGAGCTATATTTTAAAATAAATCTAATATATAAAATTCTCGTGTCACGGTGTTCGAACTTGAACTCCTCCGAAACGGCTCGACCGAACCTTA
>JAOSYY010000014.1:9844570-9856577 GCA_025727935.1 Hebomoia glaucippe
CCTGTTTTATTTTATGCGATAGAAAGGCAAACGAGCATACAGTTCACTTATATTAAGCGATTTCTGTCGCCCATGGACACCTCCACGATCAGGAAATCTAGAAGACGCGTTGGCGACCTTAAGCCCTTTTTTATTTTTATTTCGAGTATTCGGAAATTCCTAGACTGAAATCGAAACGCGTATCGCACATAACTTTTCCATCTATGTATGTGGCGGTAATGTACCGGACGGAACTTATAATTTATTAGCAGTTCCTCCCACCTTTCAATACTGGAGATACCTGCGTTTTTGGCAGTCGTCTGGCCACAAGCAGCCCGTACCGTATAAGTACATATTTTTAAATGCAACTGTGTTCAGACCGGGACTCGAATCCGGTGCTTTACACAACCGCTAGGCTACAGAGCCCTGTTGAATTAATTAGTTAAGCTTTTGATGAGGTTGTATATTTAGTGCGTTGTGACTATAAAATGGTTGTATCAAGTTCGAGTCCCAGTCGTATCGCAAGTCACATTTATAAATTAGTGATTTGTGTTTTTCTTGAACTGTCGTAGTCGGACGAGTGTCAAACACAGCATTTTGACAATTATGCATTTTGACTTAAATTTATAAATTTTCGAATACAAAATAAATAGGACCAGCAACATATCATTCGTAATTTAATGATATAATATGGCTGAGTTTTGACGCCTGGCATCGTATTTCCTGGACTCGCTTTTTGGAGCTGTCCTTTGGTAATGGTCATCGCTCTTCACTCGGGGTATCGAAGCCTTGTTTGCTATAAAAAATGTCAGGATCGTGATACGTAGATACCTGTTCTCTGCCTACCCCTGGGGAAGGCATGACTCTGAATATAAATCTATACATAATATTATAAAGCTGAAGAATTTATTTGTTTCTTTTAACAAGCTAAGCTCAGGAACCGCTGATCCAATCTGAAAAATTATTTCAGTGTTGCATACTACTATCGAGAAAGGCTCTGTTATTATTTCAAAAGAATTAGGGATACTTACTAAAAGTTCAATTGTGTACTCAAAGGCGTAAAAATCGATTCGAACGCGAGCAAAGCCGCTGCTAGAATCTAGTCTTGAATAAAACCTTAATCGAATATCCCAAGAAACATCAAAAGTTTACTTATAAAATCGAAAAATAGTCGGATTAAGCGAGATTGTTTTATCGAGTTCCGTTAAAAATTACCAGTTTTAACTCGGTTTTATAAAAAAATATGCGGTTACTTTTTATTGTATATCAAACAGAGATGCTGCTAGAATAAATATGGGGTTAACAAAAACCCTCAGTATCATCGTACTCGTGTTTGTAGAGAAAACACTTCGGGGCGAATAAAATCGCTCTCACGTATAATATGTAAATGCGGCCTCGACTTTACAAGCTCCATACTACTGTTAAAGTGCTTATGAGATTTTGAGGTGTGTTCGGAACGCTTTCTATGAATTATTGCATATTGTTAATGCGAAATCATCGTTCTATGGATTTGGGAACTGGGCGCTAGATTAGTGTCCTGTGTACGTAGAAATGGAATTAAACTTTTGCTGTATGAGCGTGTATGCATTACTTGCTGACTGTTTGCTTGTTTTTTAAAAACGTAATACATTTTGGTGTGATATTCACTGTTATTTAGACTTATTAAATTTTGGAAATGAAGTTTTGTTTAAAAAATGCATCAACAAGTGTTTTGTAATAAAGTCGTCAAAAAATTATAAAACGAATCCTTATTTAAAATAAATTTAAATAAGATATAAAATTAAATATGTTCAGTTTAGATCGAATTATCTGCAAATTTTAACCACTCAAATCTATTACAAATATCGTAATTAGATATTTATACCAATCTTTGTAAATCATATTATATATCTAGATATACTACATACAGTTGCTATATCGTGTTTTTATAAAGATGTATATTTTCTAAAAATATTGAAATCTATAAAATATATCCATAGAAAACCCTAATCATCAAGGTTCGTTCGTGTCACGTCTGCAAATGAGAGCCTTTTCAAACTATAACCAGGGTACCATGGTTACGACTAACAAAAAATATCTCATGCAACTATAGCGTTTATGTACGGGGACTATATCCTAGTTTTGCATAAAGCTTTTTTTGTCATGTTTATATGGAATTGTACACTTTTAGAGGGACGCTCGTTACTGCGTACATCATTGAAATATGCTAAGGGCTCGCGGGTGGGAGGGTTCGAACAAAAAGAGGTTTTGAAACTCGACATGTCAAACATCAGCGCGGGCTTTGTGGTCTGATGAATAGTGATTGTGTTTTCAAATAAAATAAATTTAAAAATACATTGCTATAATAAATTTTTCATATTGTTTTGATGATTTTGTTTAAAAAAAAATTTCTTACTCAACTTATAGGGTTGTAGAGAAACGTTGTAACCCACTACAGTAATACTGCATTAGTAATCTAAGTGTTTATACGTACACGATCTAAAAATATATCTTATGTGACAGTAAAACACTCGTTTGTTACTTGTAAATAAATGTTAAATGCCTCCGATGTTATCTTAGAAATCTCATTGATTTCTAATCTAATATCAAAAAATTTCTAATGCATTGTAGTCCCTCTCGACGTTGCTACGCAGTGTACCTGAGATGAACCCTATCAAGCATAAATTGTTTATTCTATATCAAAAAATTTAGTCAAAAAGCTATAATTTTTATTCTAAAATGTCTTTCAAAGTACCTAAGCCGCACCAAAGCACCAATTAATTATTAATTGGGTTAGTGAGTACTGAAAATACTTTGAATTTCTATCATTTAGAATTCAAAAAAATGTACTTTAAATATCATTAAGCTACCCTTGAAAATCTCAGAGTAAATTTAAATGAATAAAACTATAATTATAATGGGCCTTGACAGAGCTCAATTACTGTCACTGAATCATTCAGTTTCTGATAGATTTAGAAAAATGCAAAGCGAACTTGAGCTCTTAATTGGAGTGCAAAAGGATGAAAATCACTTGGCACAGTATATTCTTTTTCGAATTTTACCGCAAGTATACTTTTGAAGTACTTAGGTTTTAGATGTTCAAGGTAAACAACGTTAATATTAGCAGAAAAAAGATTTATATACATTACGGTATTTACGTCAATTCTGATAGAATTATTAGGAGAAGCTGTTAAAGGTAATTGTTGAAACGAGTTTCTTTATAATCATAAAATATGATGATGAGATGCTTTTAGATTGTTAAATATTAGAATACAATTTAAACATGCTACAAATTCTTGTAGAAAAATATCTTACATTATAAACGCGAAAGTCTGTATGTATGCATACTCGGTACTCTATCACACACAAAATAACTGAACAGATTTTAATGAAAATTATATAAGTGTAGCTCATACTTCAGAATACAATATAGGCTGTATTTATAAAGATATCGTGACACGGTTAAAACCGCGGGCCACCGCTTTTTGAGTCCACCATTAAAACTAATTTAAAGAAGGACGCAACAGTTTTTTTTAAATATATTCTTATGTATATATTTCTAATACCAATATCCGTACTTACGATACAAAACGTAAGTATTATTTTTGCATATAATATTCGCTGTGTCAATACAGAATGAATTGACAAAATAATATGTAACATAGTATAAATATTTAATACACTAACCGGGCAATGTTACGACGATTGCCTTATTATTTGACAATGACACACTGAGTTGAGTTGGCACTCGGCCAGATCCTTTGTAATACATAATATTTCTTCGATTTTCCTTTGCCTAGTTTGCTTGTGAATTCTTGATTGCACGAAGAAAATATCTATAACATTGTCTCTTTTAAAACATTATTTTAACTTAACTTATGAGTGACAAACAATAATAAACACTTCATTGAGGATTTTGTTTACTTATAAGATATTTGCCAGCGAAAGGCCCATTAAAATTGGTTTAGCCGTTTCGGAGATTAGCTAAATCAAATAAACAGCCAAACTCACTAACATTATATAAATTATGTTTCTATTAAATTGTGTTTATTTTCTATTTTTTTCACTAGAAACAGATACGTCACTTTTACTTTTATGATCAAATATCGCGTAGCTATTAACTATATCTAATACTAGTTTCTGTCAACGGCTTTGCTCGCCTTATTTTCGATTTTTAAACCTTGGATTTGAAGTATATCCCTATTTTTTGGAAATATAATATCGATAAAGGTACTATCCAAAACTGAAAAAAAATTCAAATCGGACAGGCGGTTCCTGAGATTAGCGCGGCCATATAAACAAACTCTTCAGCTTTATAATATTAGTATAGATAGTCGTGAAAAATACCTGAACCCGTAACATATTACAGTACTTAAAAATTACGTAATCCAAACTGTAAAATTCGAATCGCGTGTTTCATCAATCTATGGATTACGAATGCTTTTAGCAAAAATGGGTGAACAGGATTTTATTAATTGTTATTTTTACGGTCGAGTTATATCCATAATTAACTGAACTGTGTTTGTTACGAGAGTTTAAATTAAGAACTACGACATGACCTAGATTGTGACATAAGACATTATTTGAGACGTGAGATACTCTGCAAAGACAGCTTGAAATTAAGAATGGTTTATGTTACTTAAACTTTATACAACTCAACTATACGACTACGTTTATAGTGGTAGGAAGTTTATTTTTCACTAGCTTCTGCCATCGGCTTCGCTAAAGATCTCTAAATTCAAAAAACAATGAAATCTTTCCTCTTTATAATAATAGATTTTAATAGTGCAAGTATGTTCAGGTAACAAACTGTACTTAAATTGGGTTGTCTATGCATCTGTCTGTCATCATGAATTCTCAGTAATGTCTGATTTCGATCTTGTCGACACGTTAAGTTACTTAGATTTCTATCCGGCACTATCAAGTTTGTTGATTGCTAATATTGTGATTTTAATACAACATTGCGTTAAGAAATTTCGCTGTCTGCCAGAAGATCGATAAAGATTGCAAAGGGCAAATGAATATCTGACATACTTCTATGTATTAGTAGGGCCAACAAGTAACGACGCTATCGCATCCTCGCAGCCGGGTAACGGCGACCCGGATAATGTGGATAAGACTCGCTTACAACCTTCCTAAACATGTCAAATTTCGCATTCAATAAAAGAATATTTACAGGCAAATGTTAACTATAATGCCCCATTGCTATAGGATGACAGTATTTTTTATGAGGTTATGTGAGACTCGTCTTTCTGTAGTTACTTTCCTGACGAGCCAGATAGGCGCTCAGAGTACTGGTAGTAATACCCACTAAAGCCTTCTCGCTCTAAAGTCTAGGGAAACGCGCTTGCAAAACTACCATGCCGTACATAAATAAATCGCTAGGTGTATATAATTATTTCTATTAAACTACTTGTTGCTTAAGTCGTGTTCTTTTTTTAAACTTTGCTGTAGAATATATTGTTTCTTACTCAATAATAAACCAGTATTAAAAAAATTGTTTGAAAAATAAATATTACAAAATCTGAGCTTTAAAATGTACGCGTTCTAAATAAGAAGATTCGTAGTCTATCTTATTTGTGTTAAAAAAGCAATCTTCAAAAAAGTTGAATTGAACTTTCAAAAAATTGTAATTCTCAAGTTGGAAGTGGTACGTGATGTTAAACCACCAACGTAACATGATCTATTCAGTCCGCTTTCATGCCGTGAGGGTTTTTAATTTTCTTTGAATTTTTAACGCTCTCGAGAAGTGAAAGGTTGTTGTACCTTTTGGAAATACAGAGTGCAAAAAATATTTATATTTATATAAAACTACTTTTATCTTAACCGAGATTTTGTTACTGTTTAAAATTGTGTTGTGATACGAAAAACATAACGAAGATATTTAAATTAAATTTCGGACCTGTAAACAAACCTTTGTTTGTGAAAAGGCAGTGTGTTTTTAATTTACCATAATTATTTAGTCAGATATATAAAATAGTAATCTAGACATATTTATACTAATATTATAAAGCTGAAGAGTTTGTTTATTTGATCGCGGCAATCTCAGGAACTGCTGGTCCGATTTGAAAAATGATTTCAGTGTTTGTTAGTACATTTACGAAGGAAGGCTATAGGCTATTTTTGTTAACAAAAATTATTGGGTCCTTACTAACAGTCCAAAAATGTAACGCAAGATGTAAAAATAGAAATGAATGAGAGTGAAGCCGCTGGCAGAAGCTAGTTATAAATAATTAGGAACCGGATGTCTGTATATTCAATGAATTTATATAAAAATAATATGATAGCCAAGTGGCTGACAAAACCGAAATTAACTCGATCGAAGGTTAAGCCAAAAACTTGTTATTATTTTATAAAGGTGGATGCGATATAATATAAAAATAAAAAGTAAAATTCATGTATAAAGGATAGATATTATTGAGTTGAGTGCGTTACAAGCGATGTCCGTATTTTGACTGGCATTTTATTTGCTGACCGTATATCCGGAATCCTGCTAGAGTGCTGTGGTTTTAGGCGCCCACGTTTGACAGAGCATTTTCATTTCAATGGTAGAAATTCATGCTTTTGATTACCTATTACTTTACTTTTGGGATCGGTTTCATTTAAATTTCGCGTATCGTACAAATTTTGATTGGATTCCGAATCGATATGAATTTTTTTACGAAAACTTCTTGCATTGAATCATTGCATAACTATTAAAAGCGCAATCGTTGGGAATAGATAAATCGATATTTTTATATGTAATAATAATTGAATTATATATCTATTATCTTAAATAAATTTAAATAAAATCTTAATTTAGTTTAATGACTTTTAGTCTCATCGTAAGAACTGTAAGCAAATCAAAACGTAATTTGAACGAAACGTACAACGTTAATCCTATATCTTATAGAAAACACGTCGAATACTTCGTTTTTTGCTACGTCAACTTAATTTCAGACCGAATTTCGTTGTTTGGCTCTCCCAACCTTGTTTACATTAATCACTTTAAAGTAATAGAAGAAAAGGCTATTGGCAGTCGGCCACAAAAGAAATCAAACGCTACAAAGCCGAGGACAAACGTAACATTCTGTATTCCACTCGTGTCCTACACGAGGACAGAGGAAATTTATCGAAGACATAATTGGTATCGTATTGGTGCGCGGTCCATTTCGGTAATGGACGACGCATTGCTTGATTTGATACCTACAAATTCCGTTACACATTTCGGGATTACATAAATTTATTTGGCAACGGACTAATGGACCTTTCTATCCATTACGCAGCTAACTTCTTATTCAGTAATTCGATTTAGCAAAAATCTTTATTTAAAATGAAAAAGGATCACTTGATCATTTAAACACGCAATAATTATGAATCTGCACAGTGTTTTATTATTTTATCGTACCGATTACAAAACTTCATTAACTGAATAAAAACTGAGTGTCTAATTGTATTTGAAAGTGTTTGTTAATAAAAACGTTTAGCTTATTAAGCTTAAAAGTTATGTTGATACCAAAAACTTATCTGAATAGACCTTCATAATTATATGCGTCAGACTACACTTTATAAAAGAATTTCCAGGAGAAAAGATGTAGTCCTTTTTACAATAGTTTTACGTTAAGAGGTTTCTATCGGCGATCCACTCTTAGTACAAAAACTTGAAATTACGGTTATGGCTTGGCTCTCGTTTAACTGCAAGTTTTCAAGGAACTTGCTTCTAGGAAATAGCCGTATACACTTAGTGTTCTCTATAAAAAATAACGCCATTACGTGCCGTCGTGTTACGTTTTTTTAAATATTAATATTAATATCCCTCTCGCATCGGCCACGAAATATAACGCTACGGATCGGATGCAAGCTGTCAATTGCTTTGATCGATGTCGCTGCCGGGAAAATGCACGGTCATGGATCCCGATTTTTACTTTTTTTTTATTAGTGCTACAGCACAGATAAAAAAATATTCTTGTTATATCACAAACTCTATCTTTTTTGAGAATATTTTTTTTTAATATAGATAAAATGGTAGTCGTACAAATTTAGAAATAGAATTTGTGACCCGCGTTTGAGGGTATAAAGACATTTTAACGGATTCAAAGGAGCTTTTCAGTAGACCTGTATTTTATATGTCGTTATGTTGTTTACAATGCATATTATTACATATTGATAGATAAATCTGCTAAGCTTCTAAATTTCTGTTATTTACTGAAAGTTTATTATTTAAAATCAAAATAAGCGTTTAAATAAAAACTTGGTTTATTAATTGATATTTTGTTCAATCAATTTCCAAAAAATAATTACGAAATAAAACAAGAACTGAAATATGTCACGCTCCAATTAAAATTATTGTTTCAGACATTTAATATTGTATCGAATGTTTTAATTCCAAATTGGAGCTTGTTTAAAGCACAAACCACTGCCACAGACTGAGGTTAAAATCAGTTGGACTGTGAGAATGTCAAACACTCATTCCACTTTTCATATACTAAACAGCGTTTATCCAATGCTTTGAAACTTTATTTACTTCATTAAAAATAAACTAATTCTGACTAAACATAGTTTTGATACAAATAAAAAAAAGAAAATTAATTAGTCGTGCCATTATTAATGTAATTTTGTAAATTAGATTTTACAGTACTCTGTGCCAGAGTTCACTTCATTTATTATAGGTATGAATATTTAGCCCACCTATAATTTTATCAAGGACTAATTATGTATTTATACATATATAATTGTATAATACAATTATCACGAATGTCGTAGATAATGTTTCAATTAATTTTGTGGTTGCGCTATTAAATTTCGTCTACATTATGTGAAAAGTATTAAAAAGCTTTAGATTTTTTATGGGAAATTGGTTTTCAGATATAATAGAAACACAATTTACACTTGTGTCTACAGCTAAAAGAATAATAAATCGTAAATATGCAATGTAATAAAAAAAATGTATGGCCATCAAGAAATTTGTAGATTTTATAGAAAAAAAATAAACCTCTTTGGTTTCATTTTGTCACGTTGAAATGAACGTTTTTCTTTAGTGGAAATTAGGAAATAATACATAAAAAAATAGGGTTTGGAGCGGAAGAAGCCGCAAAACCGCTTCAGCCCGGGTTAAGGCCAGTAATAACAGTTAAGACGTCCCTATTCGGTTGGCAACAGCGCTATTACCCAGAGAAATAATACAATGTTCAGAGCAATATAATCATAAACACCTGGGCAGGTAGGTGCAATTACGTATGAATCAGCCTCAGATTCTAATTGCATTAAGGCACTGGCGTCGCTTGATGTAATGTAATTGTTTACTGTCGTAAGGTAAGTGCTGACGTCCGACTGTCAGCGGAAACCGAGATTAATATTTAATGCAGCTCTTTTTTTAAATTAAGATAATTAAACTTGTTGTTCCTCACGATTTCATTCCCGTGCATGTGTTAATCCAGCTAATAAAATCTGCGAAACATCGTCTAAAATAGACGCATTTTTGCGTGCGTTTATAAGAAATATAAATTGTCACATGTATGGTACATATAAATTAATTATTATAGACTATAGACTTATGTAGATAATTAATTTGAT
Organism: Hebomoia glaucippe; assembly: GCA_025727935.1. NCBI lineage: Eukaryota > Metazoa > Arthropoda > Insecta > Lepidoptera > Pieridae > Hebomoia > Hebomoia glaucippe. Next base: position 9,854,081 of record JAOSYY010000014.1, read on the forward strand.
TGACCTTCGATGGGCTTGTTGGAATTTTTTAATAAATATATAATTATGTTATAAAGATTAAATTATTTCTCTGGTGGTTTATGTCACAATTGGGGACTTTTAACCAGGTGTTATTTCCAATATCTAGTTACTATTATAGTAAATTCTAATAGCTTTGTGGTAAGGTAGAGTAAGGCGTGAAAATAATGTGGCTTTTAGATGGAATAAAACATCGTGCCCGCTGGCAGTTGGGCGCGGTTTCGTACTAATATACGTCAGTTGATGGTGGTAAAAGAAAAATACGGCTTTCGGACAAATGCTTGTGTAATGTGGCCAACACCGGGAAATTGATTGCGAGCTTGTGGAATTTTGTTGCCATTCGCTAAATAAGGGAGGATTTCTGAAATTCCCTCTCTTGTTTTCCGTTTGTTTTTATTCAATTATGTTGTTCATAGCGTTGCGATCTTGTTTACTTGGAACACATGTACCTATGTCTAGAATATCCTTCGATAAATTGTGCCTGTTGAAGGATTTTTTCTGTACAATCATAGTGATGCCAAACCTCGCAATATAAACTATACAGGGTGTTTGATTGGTTTGTTGATTGGGTGTTTGATTGGGGTGTTAGAGGTCAGCGCGGGCCTCTCGAAGACGTACGTTCACCCGACTTGACCAGACCATCAACTGGTTTTGATTTGCGTTTCATTGCTTGTTTTTTTTTTAGTATTTTAATGAAATTATCATTTCATTTAGCTCTATAAACATGATGAAGCGTAAATAACTCTAAAAAAACGTTTTACAAATGTGACTTTTTTATAGTAAGAATGGAATTTTTTTCGTCCCATCATCAAAGGTGTCATAACTACTATCACCCGTTTTCGGCTTCGGTAGTAGTCTTCAAACAGCCTGTATGCACGTAAATAATAGTAGTTTTTATTTAGCTATTAAAAAAAACTGAGAAAATAATAGGATACCATAAATAACTTACATTATCCGGCTAGGAATATTCACATTTATAATACGAACATAAAATTTAGGTTGTTGTCACATAAAAATAACATTGAATTTGCATTGTTTCAGATACGATAGCGTTACGTGATGTGCAACTGATAGCGCCGACCGCAGTTAAGCTCGGTGATACGGTGTTACTTGGATGTAAATGGACTCTTGAAGGGAATGAAACACTATACAGTGTTAAGTGGTACAGGGGCAGACAGGAGTTCTTCAGCTATCTTCCTAAAGAGTATCCTTTCACCAGGATCTTCGCTCAACCAGGGATTGATGTTGACGTAAGTTGTGATACGATTATTTTTAAGGCTCGTAAGTCTAGCGATATATACAAATACAATCTATCGGTACAATAAATGAGGTGAATTCGCGTGTTTGCACGATTAAATTAGCTAAAAATAACACTATAGATCACTAGAAGTGTTTGACAAATCGATATGTACACGAGGGAAGACGCGGACAAAAGCTACTAATATCCGAGGATTGAATAGGTGATAGGAAAATCAAAATTTTATCCGGTTCACCAACCTCCATTTAACGATAGGAAAGCCGTGATAGCCTGTTATGAAGGCTTCATATGTACCGACTGAAACGTCGACAGCGCATCATTATTGATTTCATGATGCCATCTCGTTAAACTGTCCCTATTTATCTCGATGGTCACAAAAGATCTCAGTAATCCGGAACAGCGCAATGATTTTAATGGTGATAACGAAAATTAAGTCATCATAAAAACTTCTGGTAACTTTAATTGTACTAAACAAATCTAAACAGTTCTCTTTTTAGGATAACTAAAATAAACACAAATAATCGTCTAGAAACTTTTTAAGATGTATGCGTAATTTAGAAAGGTTATGATACCTCGAATGTCATTGTGTGTTCAAAGTAATTAGTTTTAATCTCATATGGAGCTAGTCTGATATACAAACTTCTTTGCTAAATAATATTATATGTCGTTTCCATACATACGATATTAGGTGTAGACTTAGCACAGCTCGAGGTATGCAAGTAATTTGCAAGAATTACAAGGAAATTCTCCGAGACACGTTGAAAGGAAGCTTACTTCCACACCAATGATATACGTACATAGGTATTAGTAACATATTCTAGTGCGCTAATGTCGTTTAGTTTGTACTCGTCATTTCCGAGGTCTTGTGGATAAAATTATCATTTAATGACGAGAATTAGTAGATTGTTCTACTTACAATGTATATTTTGATTTATTGAGCGAAAACTTTGCCTTTTTTAAGGTGATTGCACGCAAGTAATAATGATATATCAATATTTATATGGAAAAGTGTAGATTATATAAAAATATATTTATAATCATTGTCACTGTTACAAAATAAATTGATGTTAATTAAAAACGATCAAACTCAAGAATTGCACGACTTTGTACTTTGTAATGTACCATAGATTACAAAAATAAAATGAAATCGAATACATTCTCTTCAGTCAAAACCTCCAGTAAGTATTTACTTCTTTTTTGAGTGAAAAAATTAAATCATCA
>JAOSYY010000014.1:9866582-9880744 GCA_025727935.1 Hebomoia glaucippe
TTTCATCAAAATCGGTCGAGCCGTTTCGGAGGAGTATGGCAACGAAAACTGTGACACGAGAATTTTATATATTAGATTTTCAATGAAATTAGAGATCCTTACTAAAAGTCCAATAATGTAATCTAAGGTGTAAATAATCGCAACGAACGCGAGCAAAGCCGCTGGCAGAAGTTAATTTAATATAATTCATATTAAATTAAAGCAATTTTGCTACGGAAATTATTTCAATACGTATTTTCAATCAAATGAACGTTAAACACTCATTAGTATGAAACAGGCATTTAAATTGAAGACCATTCAGTAACCGTAGTAAAGTGTTAGGCCGTGTTTATTAGTTGCAAATGTTTTAATTAATACTATATATTTAACACACTTTGTCCATCGTTTTATTGACAATGATAAAATGTATACGCTTATTTACTATTGGCAAATATACTTATTACTATCTAACCTAGCAAATTTCCTTTTAAACTAAATGGTTAAAAAGTAGGCGATGATTGAAGAGGGGTGTAAATATGGGGTTGTTTGTATTTTTATATGCTGTATCATAAAAAATAAAAAGAAAACATTTTGTACTAATAAAAAAAAATTACGGCTGGACCACCCTTAACATTTTGGGCATGAAAAGTAGATGTTGTCCGATTCTCAGATCTACTGAATATTCTTATAAAATTTCACGAAAATCGATCGAGCCGTTTCGGAGGAGTAGAATTACAAACACCGTGACACGAGAATGTTATATTTTGCAAGTGAATCTCTTGTCTGCGCGAGTAATCAAAATCATTAATTTAGTTTAAAACTAGCTTTTAAATTGAGCAAAATGACACAATATTCAAATTTCATCGTGATGAGTTTAGTAGTTTCTAAGTGCATTTCGGGAAAACATCGTGATAGAAATATCTCACAAGAAATCCCCAGAGACTTCAGCAAAGGTGATATAGTACGATTAAATATAAGTTAGAAAATACAATGTATTTTAAGTTATTGTATGTCTAATGATGGCAGCCAGATCTAGCCAATTCAGTATTCATTCGGTATATTTGTCGAATGATTTGGTAAAAAGCTCACAAAGAGACAGTTACAAACACACACATTACTGTTAGTGAGATAATTATAATGACGGTCATAATAAAAATGTAGCAACAAAATGGTTAAGATATTATAAAATGTGTTTCAGTAAAGTTGATAATAGAGGGAACGTCGTGAAAAATTAAAACGAGTCGAGCTCAGTCAGTGTAAACAAGATATCTACTGTGTTATCGATATCGAACATTTTCTTGTTTAATTTATGTAAAAATTATCAGTTTTTCCTTGGAATAGGAAACATGGTCCGATATCAATGTTAATTTTTAGATGCATTACGTGATGATATTAATAAAAAATTGTCATTTGACATTTCTCTTTCTCTCTTAATTTACTTTAAGTCTTTTAGCAACAAAGATAAGTTTTACTAAGATTAAATTTTAACGTTAATTTGACTTATGTATAATAAATGTATACAAGTACCATTAATCAATAATAATTCATCTTAGATATAATGATTAAAAATGAATTGTCGACAATACTGAAGGAATTAATTATCAGCTACTAAAATTCCTATGAAGTTCCAAATACTCGAAATGAAAATAAAATAAAGCCGGCAGCAGAACGTTAAATCTTTAAGGTCTTGTGGTTGTCATCGTGTCGTTTCGATCTCCTAGTCTTGAAGGGCGACAGAATTCGCTTACTATACGTAAACTGTATGATCACTTGTCGTCTGATCATATATAAAAATAAATAATAATATCCTGACAATTTTACTATCGGGAAAATCAATGACAAACAAATAATATTAAAATGCACAGTGGGTACAGCAGTAGGGTAGCAATCTTATTTTCCAATGTTGGATCAATACAAAGAAGTGGGACAAAGGATATTACTGGACATTGAATAGAGGAAAAAACCTTGCTTTAATTACGCCCTGATTGCTTTGAAACTAAACTCTGTTGCGAGCTCACTCGGTATAAACGGGCACTTTGAGTAATTAATATATGCATTAAACCTTAACATACACTATCTTTAAACACAAATAGTTTATGAAAATGCTTAGACAATAAACTTGCAAGAATCTAAATGGTTAAATAGAATGTTTTTAAAGCTTTTAAGGCTGTATTTTGCCAAATATGTCTAATTAATCAATACTAGTTTTGTATAGATACATTATTTAATTATTCATTTGTAATTTAAATTGGCTCGATTTTTTATGGCGTGTTGTCTCTAGCAGCCTTTAGAACTAAAAGCCATTTTTTCCACTTCTTAATAAAAGTTGAACCCGGTCCAATACACTTGATTAGCTAAGACGGGGATTTGCTGAATCCCAAAAGCATGACTAGTGGTATGCAAAAACTAAAGCTTGTCTTGGCTGAGAAAGTCCTTTAAACACTCAACTAATCTTCAGGGATTTTTATCAAGTATAGAAAAGCTATTTTCTGCGACAAGATAACAGTTTTAATCTAGGTTAAGTATAGCATTACTATTAATGTGGAAGTAATAGTTAAAAGTCTACCCACTTAAAAGCCTTTTAATATTAAAAATTCTGCGGTGGGCACAAAAATCTGCTTGGTACGTTTTCACTAATTTTAAGTTTTATTGAAATACAGCAATATATTTCATTAGAAGTATTCAAGATTTAATATGAACTAATTAACAACAAATCAAAACTACAACTTGGAAGTTTATTCTAAACAATTTTCAATTAACATATAGAAAGCATATTTTCTGTATAATTATTAGTCATCAACAGACAGACCATAGATCAAGCCACATAATATTATTAATAATTCAATTATATATATATATATATGTTTTTCGAAAACCTTTATTCAAAATGCGAACTACAGTAATTTATAACCTTTTCCGTAAAAAGACACAATAATATCTTGTCATCTGGAACTGTTCTGATGATGGAGACAGGAGTTTAACTAGGTTTCTGAGTTTCTTAAACAATATTACTAATTATTTTTTGTAATGTGTAAAAATATATTTAAGTTATAGGGATAGTTATACGCAGTCTTAAGTGATCCTCTCCTGTTCTCTGCATTTACGCGATGCACACTCGCCGGAACTCGAAGTCTTTTGTATAACTTTTCCAGAATATATCTCTACGCTTCATACGTAACGAATTTTCATCGTTTCATTATCATTTAGAGAATATGTAAGTAGTTGTATGTGAAACTTAAAAGTAGGTACAGCATTACAAGGTTATAAAAATTTTTCGTAATCGGTCAAGTGGGACAACACCTTTAGCTGAACTCAGTGATGCGTTTAATTTAATTGAGGTTTCTATGTAATATTCTAATTTCTATAAACACGATTTTGGTACGTCTACTTAATGTTGGATTATTAAATTATTAGGAGACTTTGCTCCGTACTGATGTTCACAGATGAAACGCATGAAATGCACGTTTTAATTCCAGTTTATAAGCTGGAAAGAAATATAATTGAATCATGAATTCAATGTAATTAATATATAATAATATCAACTTCAACTCGTTTGTTATCAAAAAAAATCCTTCAGTAAATGTAAATTAACTTCATCTATTAATTTATTTACTTTATCAAGAAACCAAAATAGTGTATGAACTATAGTAGTTTAAATAATACTAGCTGTGAGTTTAGACCACAAACGCATGACGTTGGGTTAAGACGGTTGATTTAACCAACCGTATCCGACGACACAGGGATCATAATGACATCATATCTTCCTAACCCAACCGAGTGCTTCCTATTTTGATTAGGTTAAGGAAGGTTTTTCCTTTTTATATGCCGTATTATTGTCTTTTATTCCCTGTTTTACGCGTGCGAATTCTTTTTAATAAATGTCTTTCTTTACTATGATTGGTTACGAAGGTGTCAGTAATTTTTTTTTGTTCACTTAATGGAAGATGTTTCAGCTATGTACCTCCATTTTATACTTTTGTGAAATATTTTCTAGTATCAAGTGCTTTTTTGATACTAGAAAATATTTCTTTTTATATAACTTGATTTGATTCTTTGGTCAATCAAATTTTTTAGTGGTATCTAAGTTATTTACCTGAGATTTTATCGGGTCCTAGATATATGAGAAATATCTCATATTATTTGTGTAGAGATTTCACTGTAAAGGATTTAGGTAATGTTTGTGTTGTTGGTATGTAAAAATAAATAAATATTTCTAGGTGTCAAGATCGACGTCTCAGCAAGTAGTTTTGCGTGATGCGACGCGGGCGTTGGCCGGAAGATATCGTTGTGAGGTGTCAGCTGACGCGCCTTCCTTCCATACTCAAGTGCGCTCCGCCTTCATACACGTTGTTGGTAAGTTAAGCTAATATATAAAATTCTCGTGTCCCAATGTTCGTTCCCATACTCCTCGGAAACGGATCGACTGATTCTTATAAAATGTTTTATGCATATTTAGTAGGTCTGAGAATCGGCTACTATTCATCCTTTCATCCATCTATTCATCCCCGTAAGTGCTAAGGGTGGTTCACCCCAATTTTTTTTTATTTTTTGGACAACATTTTTTCTTTTTATTTTGCTACTTTTCAACAATGTTGTCAATCGTTTTGAGGATTAGCCGATAATAATCGACCCTTTTAACATTGGAATAATTCAGAGAAATATCACGTTAAGATTTCTTCAAGCTAGACAAGACCACGGACTTTACAATTCAAAGTAAGATTCGTAAATAATGGATCTACAATAGAGCAATACACTAGCAGAATAAGCTTAAAATAAACAAAAACATTATTCTCGACCGAGAAATGGGTACAATTGAGACGAGTTTATTTACTAGTGGCTGGATGCTGTGAGGTAAGTAATGTCTTCTTTATTAAAAGGATCATTTATTTTCTTTCGTCCTTTTTTCAATAAAACATCTTGTCAGCCTATTTTACAAATACGACAATTGAATTGACAATAAATGACAGAAACTTTTAGGATATATTGACTAGAAAAAAGAATTATATATATCAATTTCTTGATTCAACTTGTCGTTGTTTCTCTTTTAGTTAAATTATTCATGTATAATAATTTCCTAAAAGTAATAATTGTATATTTGCTTAATATCTACTTTATAATTACGATTTATTTTAAATTATATTTAATAAAATTAATATATTTTTTTTATTTAATTTGGAACAGGCAGCTACATACCACAGCACATCCGGTTTATGCCGTCTTTTCATTCCAGTTTGAGTTCACTTTGCATTCTTTTTGAATTGTCGCTATCCGATTTGTGTTTTATAACTTCGCCAACGTTCAACAATATCCATGTTTTGAAAACGTTTATAATTCTAGTTTTCATACAAAGAATATTCCATTGTATTGAAAGTCATTCTTAGACGACGTTGAAACTTGAAGCATATTATGTAAAAAGCTAGCAGATGACATGTGAAGTTTTATCATACTTACAGTAAATCGAGGAAATTTCTATCTTTATTCACTTAGATACGATTTTATTTTTATCTTGAAGACGTAATACTAATGCCAATACAAAACAACACTTCGCTAAACTCTTTCTACCATTCACATACTGCTAACGAGGCTTATATCGTGCCGTCCTTTAACAAACCTAATTGAACTCAAAACACGCGATTAATAGTAAAGGACTTTTGGACGAGAAAAGTTTATGTGCTTCCGGAAACTGCACTAGACAAGCATAATAATACACTTTACCAAATAGGTTATGCATTACACAGGTTACAGTACTCGGTCCCTTCCATTTCTCTCCTTTAAGTTTATATTAGAACAAAAGAAGTATAATAACAATTCATCATCGATTAGCTCAGTGATTTAAGTGAAACAACGTTAAAAACGAATAAAACTTATTTTCGCGTTTATAATATTAGTAAATATGTGTAGATACTGTTTGTTGCATTTATATTGTTTTGACGCAGATAGATGCAAGTCTTAAGTTCAAACGCGGAAGCCTGAGAGATAGACCAATACACGGCGCCGGCAAACTTTATACGACACACGGTTTTCTCTCAACACGTTCACAAAACCAGGACAACTATGCGAGCGTAACTCAGCTATAACTCATACGAGTTGAGAAATTCACTGAGCTTCTAAACATTTTTAACATCAATCTTATAAAGCTTAATTTTAAAGTCATGTACACATTACGAATAAACATCGAATGTTTTATAATGAGCAAAAATTTATTTAATATTGAATTAATTTTTTTTTATATATATAGCTAATTTCAAAATCGTTAAAAGTTTTACAGTACAATATTTGGGTTTTAATCGCAGAAATATACTATGAAATTCTGTTTTAATTTCTTGTAGGACATAATAATATATTTTCTAGACCTAATTAGCGAGAACAAAACCTGTAAAAATAATTAATTATATTGTATGCGTCAGGTGTGGACGCAGCTTTATTTCTTTACGTAGAGTTTTTAGTTGCTGAACCATGTAACTACAAATATCAGTATACTCTTAAAGCTAGCAGGTGCATTGTAGCTTACAAAGCTTATGGCTTAATGTTTTTCAATAACACGAATATCTTTTTTAGTGGAGCTGTTAAGATCTCACCACTTAACATAAAATTTTAATATCATATTTATGAATCTACTAGCGGTGAGCCGCGGTTTTATCCGTGTCACAATATATTTATAAATTATATCTATATTTCTATAGTTTCATAAAAATTGCGATCAGTAGCTTTCTTGTGAAAGAGTAATTAACAACCATACATACAAAGTTTCGTGTTCGGAATATTAGTGCGGAAAATTATATGGTTAATTTCGAATGGTAATGATAAGTTTTTCTAAGAAAGGACTCCATGTTTGTTTAGTTGTAATATTTGTCAAACCGTTTTCTCTAAAAAGTTATATTTTGATTTATCTTAAGAGAATATTGCGACTTGAGTCATGTTTTGAAATACAGATCTGAATGAGTAAACATTACAAATGGATTTCATTTAATGTAGACCGCTTCCTTAATAATGATAAAAAAAATAAAATAACATTCAGGTGTTTTGGAAAGAAATAAGAATCAAATTGAATAATTATTTATTTTGTTTCAAAGAATAGAAAGATTATTTCTATTCGGATACGAAATATACGAAAGGTGTAATTACATGTTTAATAATTTAACACTTTCTTGTATATATCTTTTATTAAATTAAATTTAACACCAGAACGTAATAAAACACTTAAAGTCGCGCAAAGCAATTAAAACCAACACACTTCATGTTACTTAAAATCTCGCGCCCAACAAATCTTTGCACAATAAAGTGGCAAATTACCTCAAGTTTGAGTCAGGTGGCGCCACAGTGCTTCCGCTGACATCACAGCCTCCTTCCGGCACGCCTCGCCACTTCACTGAATTAGATAACCTGTGCCCTAGGCTTGGTGAGGCGTGCGTAACGGCCTATGAAATCGGAATAATTGTGTGTGCAGAGGATTTAAAGACTGTTTTGTGAATATATTTTTACTTTGTTAGGTTAAGAAAAAAGGTTGATTATAAGTTTGTCGTGTATGTCTGTAGTAAGTCGTAAATCAATGAGCCGATATTGATATTACCAATTTGCATATAGTAAAGTTTATTACTATTATTAATATATGGATAGTTTTGGAAATATTAATATTACTATCAAGTATCGGGAGTAATAGTATATGTTTGAGGGCTCTGTAGCCTAGAGGTTAGGTAAAGCAACCGCTACGCCAGAGCACCGGGTTCGAGTCCCGGTCGAAACGCAGATGCATTTAAAAATATGTGATTTGTGTTCTGCCTCGGGTACGGGCTGGTTGTGGTCGGACGAATGTCAAAAACAGGCATTTCGAGTATTAAATGCGGTCTACTGATCTTTGAGGTGTCCATGGGCGACAGAAATCGTTTAATATAAGTGTACTATACGCTCGTTTGCCTTCCCATCACTTAAAAAAAAATATTAATTACGTAATTGAAAGATTATATATAATTCTAGATTGAAAAAGTATTAACCTCTTGGTATTCACGTTTGTAGTCAGCGGCGGCAACTCCCGTACAAACTAGATTAAAGATAAATTGTTTTGAAAAACACAGGAATACCTATATTCTTCTTTTATAGCATAACAAGTTAATACCTGACAACATCAAAATTATATTACCTCTATAAAACCTCTATACTAATTAAATAATTGAGATAAAATAAAAACTGTATGAAGTGAATATTTATAATTTGAAACGTTACTGGAACCTAATTTAATTAGACCGAATCAGATTTTGTTCGTCCCAGATTTAAATTCAGGTGTAAATCGCGAAAATTTTCTAATTTATCTCGCCATAGTAACTGGTATAAATTAATTGCTTTCTCGCTTGTGATCAAGATAAATGGATGGAATTAAATTCTAACTATATTATTTTCATTATCAACCTCATTTAAGAGAAAAAGAGAAACTCTATGTTATAGTTGGTAATTTATCTGTATTCTTGCTACAGGTTTAGTTTTACTTAAGGGGTCGTCCAAGTATTACGTAAGCACTATAGAGTGATGGTCTAGATAATAATTAGATTGAATTTCTGATCATTAATCATTAAAAAATCGATATATGAATTGAAAAATGTTTACGTAAGCATGGAGGAGGGAGTAAGAGTATTGCTTACTTTTGCTCATAAGAGGATTGAGGGGGGAGGGGATTTTAATAAATCCGCTTACGTAATAATTTAATGGCTTCTAACCAAAAAAAAAACCACTATATTGAGAATACAATATCTTTTGCGTAGTATATATTACATAGATGCTATTTATATATAATTAAATCAAATATTCTTCTATACCGATGTGTATATTTGACTAAATTGAGACATTGTTTTTTATGAACTACTACGTAGGTACTCAGTGTACATTGTATATTTACCATACGAATAAGGAACAAGTTAAATAAATTTAAGTATTTAATACAATGCTAGGGCTATGCTTAAGACGATGGAACAGTGAATTTACTGGTATAATGAAGATATGTAGAAAATCTAGTCAAAGTCATTGCAATACCGCGGTCTCGTAACATTGACAAACTGCGCGAGGGAGTGTTAATTATTTACACGAATTGTTTTATCAGAATTTACGAGACCAACACTATCCCGCCATTCCAGTTAGTTAGAAAATCTGCAAATATGATTCATCTGTTAAAATTTCATAGAATTCAGGAGTGTAGTGTAATAATTCTGGAATGTAAATAAAAAATTTGTTTTCAAGGTGTTTCGTTACAGCTATACTGTTCTATACGACTTCGCCCGCGTGGAATAGTTATTTTTTTGTTATTAATATTAATAACAAAAGATAAAAATAAAATAAATAATAGTAAAAGACAAAAATAATAGCCGAACCTACGCCCGGCCTTCTCTGAGATTACCCGGAACATACAGATAGATAGACAGACAGACAGACAGAGTGTGTAAAACATATTTTATACGTACATACCGTGTATAAGCAATAAAATATCACATCAATAGGCGTTTAGTAAAGACCAGTTATGTTAATATATTATTACATACAGACAAAACAAATTTATTTCTCTGTATAGATTTAAGGAGGTTAGGCAAACCTCTTTGTGTATGTCTAAAATGTAATGCAATAATATCTCTACAATACTATAATGAGTGTTTTAATTTTAATGGTATAACCAAATTCTAGAAATAAATAAAATTAAATTGTATTACGAAATTGTTCCGCGAATTTTTTCGCTGTAATTTCGCTTCGAGCGTGTTATGAAACTTGTTAATTACGTTCAAAATAGTCCGTCCACACTTGTGACGTTAAATTTAAAACTAAAATCGACTTTAGTTCGTGTGAAGGCTAAATTGGCCGCAGTTGTGCACGGAGGCAATCCGACGGGAAAAATTTAATATTTTCTACAACACGCTTGCTGCTAGCTATTTTGTTCAAAATAAGAACTTTTAATTCTCAAAATTGGTTCATTGATTTACAATAATTGAGTGTTTTCAATATATGTAATTATTAATTTTTGACCTCTGAGATTCGTACGCTATTAGTGCGATTTTTGGAAATAAGTTTCTCTTTATAATATAAAAATAACCATTTTAATTTAAGTGCATTAAGAAGCAGTGGTTTCTGAGATTAGCGCGTTCAAACAAACAAACTCCTCAGTTTTATAATATCAGTATAGATTAGAGAGTTTGTAAGAGCAAAATAATGCAATTTCTCGTTGTTCGTTGTTCGTTATTTGTACCTACTGATATTTTCAAATACATCAAAAATTGCATTAAACATTTACAATTGACAGCTGTCAGATTTCGCGCGCGTATTTTGACAGCTGCTGTCTATGTTTGTGACATGTATAATTAAATTTTTAGTTACAAATTGAAACTAGCTGGTAATATCTTTGGGAACATTATATAGTTATAGAATTTTGTTCTATTTTAAATTATCATTTTTTATATATTACTAAAAAGGTTCAGAACCTCTTTTCTTAAAGCGAATTCTAGTTAGTCTTCCGTACTTAGTCGTTATTAAGTTCTGATTAAGTTTTACACAGTCAGACGTTATTAACATTTCTCGGCTAAACTTAGAGTTAAGATTTCATGTGAAACTACCATTACAGTAAATTTAATAAGAGAATTACGAAGCGAGTGTTGTTAAGAAAATTTTTAATATAAATTTATGTTATGTGTAAATTATTAAATTTAAAATTAAAACTAGTATTGCCCTGAGCCATCTCTTGAGTTTATTTATAACGGCTTAACCTCTGCCAGCGGCTTTGTTTAATTGGAATTTTAGTATGGACCCCTAACTTTTTGAAAATTTAATATAGCCTATGTTCACTGAAGATAGTGTAGCTTCTCAACAATAAAGGGTTTTTTTTTAAATCGGACAAGTAGTTTCGGAGCCTATTCAATGCAAACAAAAAAATCAATTAAATATTTCTCTATTTAGTATAGATGGCTACTTCTACTAAAGTTAACGTTATAAGGAGAAATTAATTACGAGTCAATAATAGATTGTCTTGTCCAAAATGGGCCCAAAAAATTGTCTAAAAAATAAAAAAAATATATGTTTAGTCCACTCTTACCGTGTAAGGGGATGAAAAATAGATAGCATCCGATTTTCAGACCTACTGAACATGCATATAATATTTTATAAGAATCGGTTGAGCCGTTTCAGAGGAGTATAGGAACGAACATTGTGGCACGAGAATTTATATATATATATTAGATATGGACTAAAAATTTGAATACAATTTTTTTTTGATTATCTATGGTGAATCGTTTATTAAGATTGAAGTGAAGTATTTTATACAGCCCTTATTTTTGATGTTGGATATATTTCGGTGACAAGTTTACGACTCGTCCACATTAGAACTTCCCATACACAGAGTAACAAAATCCTTAGTGAAACTTCCGTCCGGTCTCTGGCAAACAAACGATGCCAATGTTTTCTCGAACTAAAACTTCCAGAGCGTTCGTAGCTTGAAATTACACTATCAATTTTACTTTTTCTAGCAAGTAATTTTAATTAAATTGATGTTTGCGGGGATCTTCGAGGATTTCTCTTTATTAAGGCTATGTTTACGGTGACCGGCGTTCGGTTACTTTTATTTTCAAATAATTTTTCCTTATCACGGTCTTCTAGTCATATTTGAAAAAATCACATTGTTGTTCTTAATCATAACCGTTATACAGAGTGTTTGCAGACTGCCCTCGAAAACGAAGACGGGTGATAGTACTAATGACACCTTTGATGAAGGGGCGGAAAAAAAACGATCCTGACTAAAAAAATATATATTTTAACACTTTTTATTAGCACTATTTACGCTCCATCAGCCACAGCTAAAAGAAACAATAGTTTCATAAAAAATACATTAATTTACTAAAAAAAAATCCAGCAATGAAGCATGATATCTAAAACAGCTGGACTAACATGATGGAGCGAAATAACGCTAATAAAAGGTTTTAAAAATATGATGTTTTTTCGTCTGGATCGAATTTTATTCCGTCCTTTCATCAAAGGTGTCTTTAGTACTAACACCTGTCTTCGTTTTCGACAGCAGTCTCCAAACATCCTGTATATACAATATATATTTCAAATGTAATCATTTCGTAATCCCTTCTAAATCACCACTTCTCTAAAGCAATTCAAAATTGCGACAAAACAATCCAATTGCTGTTTAAAAAGTCTAAACAAACCCATTCTTTTCCCGGACATGCAATTTCAGTTCGGAAGCTGGGATAGTTCTCTCGCAACAAATTAAATTGGCGACTTAGATTAACAGGGTAAATGGTCCAATTAGTGTTTCGGTGGGCGCAGCAGTGAATGGGACAAACGAGATTGCTTCCCAGCACCTGCTACGTACTACCACAATCTGTTGTACCGTCCAACCAAACCGTCTCTCGGTTTCGCCATCGATATATATCTCTAATACTTTCAATAAGTATTGTACACGACTGAGGTGTTCTTACCTCATATAAACAATTTGTTATTGAATTTGGATACGACTCAATTAACCTTTTATTGTTTTAAATTCTTAACTAAAACTTCAAGCAGATGTTTGATTTCTGCATTTGTGATAGTGAATAGACTTCAAAGAAGTATTAACTCAATCAAAAAAAATCTTAGCTTCGCCATCAGACCAGCTACAAAGTAGTACATTTAATTTGCACTATGAATAAAAACTTCATCAAAAAAAATCAAGCAGAACACAACTTTATTTAGAAGACAACTTTATTTTTTGTTGGAAGTTGAACATAATATTAATAGATCAAATACAGGATGTTTGGGCAATGCTCCCGAAACCGAAGACAGGTGATAGCACTCATTACACCTTTGATGACGGTATGCAATGAAAACGATCCTGACAAAAAATAAAATCATATTTTTAAAACGTTTTATTAGCGTTCTTTCGTTCCACCTTGTTCCACCAGCTGTTTTGTTATCATATTTCATTGCTGGTTCTTTTTTTACTAAAGTAATATATTTTTATGAAACTATTGTTTCATTTAGCGTAGCTTACAAGATGTAGCGTAAATAATGATAATGAAACGTTTTAAAAATATATTTTTTTTTGTCAGGAGTGATTTTTTACAAAGGTGTTATGAGTACTATCATCTGTCTTCGTTTTCGGGAGTAGTCTCCAAACAACCTGTATAGTTGCTGTCTTGTTCACACTTGCCTTAAGATTGTATAATTCTCCAATGTCGATAAATAAATTACTTTACCCGCCTTTGATCTGCTATGTTAGGCACTAGAAGCAATCAGTTTCGAAATGAAAAGCCTATTTATATTATATTTGAAATGTGAGCCGTGCCGCAATTTTCGCCTAACACAAATATTATTCTAGCCATAATGAACGGTTGTGTGGTCGCCCATTAGAGTGATATTCATTATTTTCATGTATTACAGTTAATTGAGGTTACACTCGGTTTATTTTAATTTATCCTAATCAGAGGCATTAGCGATGTTAGTTATAATTTGTATATTTAATAACACTTGTTTTAATGCAGTATAAATTATATTGCAAATTTATACGGATAAATAAAATTTTAGTGTCTGTTTTAATATTAAAATAATCGCTTTTTGCGGGCAGGTGGGGATGATGAGGAACTCACGGGACCAGCTAGCCTATAGAGTAGTCGTGACGTGCTGTTGAGGCTCGATTTATGTCTATGAATTTTCGTAATTCTCAATAGAAAAACTAATTAGCTCGAAATCATGAGATTATTGGTATCAAGTGAACCTGAGCCAGTGTAACGATGACTAATATAGAAAAAAATTCAATAAGGCTGCAGCGCAGCGTCCATAAGTAATAATTATTTCTGAGAGTATTCATGGCATTTTTATTTGTTAAACGTGCTTTACCTTTTGGAGAGAGTGTATAATTTAAAATTAAACATTTTACGGAACCGGTGAGGGCTGTTTACCTTAGCGGTTGGGGTAAAGTAACCGCGACGCGAGAACACCGAGTTCGAGTCCCGGTCGAAACGCAATTGCATTTAAATATGTGATTTGTGTCATGCTTCGGGTACGGGCTGTTAATGACCGGGCTAGTGTCAAAAACAGTAATTTCGAGTACATATATGGTGGGAGGAACTCCTAATCTAATATATAACATTCTCGTGTCAGGGTGTTCGAACTTGAACTCCTCCGAAACGGCTCGACCGAACCTTATGAAAATTTATATAGTTATTCAGTAGGCCTGA
>JAOSYY010000014.1:9896425-9911306 GCA_025727935.1 Hebomoia glaucippe
TATTAATAATAATAATGCTTACTAATTACAATTTAATATAACAAAAACCTTTGCCACAGCGACGCGTGGCCGGGTCAACTAGTATATATATAAATCCCTATAAGTTTTCATAATGTCTATGCATAACTAGTATTTGTTATGGTAGTAGATACAGAAATAATAATCGAATAGTATGAGAATTATGGATAGCAGAACATTTTTGCCGAAAAGTCAATTTTCTTGGCGATTGCTCGCTCATAAATAAACGAGAGTTTGTATCATATTTCTTATGCGATGTACGAGTTGTGTCTGACGACTACGGTCTTGAAGGATTTATCGTAGAGCAAAAGTAACATTACACGTATTACTATACAGTCTAACCCGACTTCATCCATGTTATATTTAGATTTATGTAGTCACTAGATGATCTGGCCACGCGTCGCTGTGGCTAAGGTTTTTGTTGTATTAAATTGTCATTAGTAATCATTATTATTATTGAAACGTTTGTGCTTTTAACACAGCGCCATCTATTGAATACCTACTCGATTTAGTCAACAGATATTGTCATCTGTCAGAAACGTTTGGAGCTAAAAGTTAATTGTGACTGTCAAATAATAACAGACAAATAATTAGCAATAAATTAAAATTGCGACTGTAATTTGAGATTTAAACTATCCTATCTTTCAAGTTGGATCGAACTGCACATGTTGTGCGAATTTTATTATAATCGGTTAAGTGGTTTAGGAGTCCATTGAGGACAAACATTGTGACACGAGATTTATATATATTAAGATTATAAGAAGCTTCATTAAAACCCCCTCTTTGTCCCCTAAGTTTCTCTTTCGTAAGTACTTTTTATCAGTTTTCGGAGTCACATCTATCTTGATAGCAAAATTCCATAAAATAGGTTCAGTCCTTTAGGTGGACTCCGTAATTAACAAACATACTTTTACATTTTTCGTATCATATTTTGGTTGTTATAATAAACGAGGTACGAATCCTATGACGGGCTCGCCTTAAACGAATATTAATTTTGTTGGCGGCAAATTAATCACGAACGAAGTAAAATTAAAATTCTTGCGTTTTTATTACATAACTAGTGATGTGTCACGGTGGCACTCTAATTTGATTTATATTATAATATAAATTACTTTTAAGATGATAAGAAACCGAGCAAATTCAGAAGACATCCCAATAAAACTGATCGACAGCGTTTTTCAGTTTGTTCGATCTTGTGCAAAATATTTATTAATTAGTTTTTGATAGTAGTTTCTCTTACGCGCTATAACATCAGCTATTAAAAATCTCATCAAAATCGATCCAACCGTTTCGAAATCCGCTGGAACAAACAGGAAGACACGGTAGACAAATTAATGAAATTTATTGTTGTTTAACTTTCCATATTTTCAATGTATATTAAAAAACCTATTATTTTAATATTACAGACTGACACTTTTATTTACTAGTATATATATGGCGACGTTCCGTTACCCTACTGCGGATTTCCGTGACAAACGACATTAGAAATGTTTCTAGTCGAATACGAAGTCTATCATTTTGCGCATGAAATGATATGCATTATAAGGTTTTTACGTAGACGATACGAATAGGTTTTTTATTATAAAATTAGCTTAACTAAGCCACAAGTCGCTGGAGCTCCTTCTGATATGATTGCATAAATTATCTTTAATTACTGAAGTCTTGAGCGTAATCAAAAGAATAATATATCATATCATATCTATATATTTTGTACTTTAAATAAGATTTTAAGTGTTAAAGTGGTGAAAATTCCTTTCTTTTATCAAATTATTATGAATTATTTTAAGTTTTATAAATGTTAGTGAAAAAATTTTGTTCAGTCGTCAAAATATGTTTAGCCGCTTCAGAGGATAGTCAGCAAAAATTAACTAACAAACAGACATTTTTTATAAGTCCTGTATACAATCACATATATTATATTTAATAAAAAGGCGTTACTTTGGCTTTAAAAATATATATTTCAACTACTTGATGAAAATATATAAAATTTAGAGTTGTATGAATTTTTACGTCTCATAAAAAAATAAAAAAATATTTAGGGGTGAACCACTCTTAACATTTAGGGGAATGAAAAATAGATAGGAGCCGATTCTCCGATATACTGAATACGCATATAAAATTTCATAAGAATCAGTCGAGCCGTTTCGGAGGAGTACGAGAACGAACATTGTGATACGATTATTTAATATACAAGATATTCAATATCTTTGGTTGTCTACAAAAATCTTTCTCGTACCAATATTACGGACAAGTAAGTCATGAAGTCAGATTCTCTTTCGTGAACACACGCAAACATCGCAAACCTATACGATCCATCACATTTGGCTTAACTTAACGGATAGTTGGAAACTTCTGGGATACTTTCAAAGTTTAGGGGCAACTTGTGGTTATCTTATTAAGTTCTTCGGAAAATTGCGCTGTTATTATTAGTTTAGCTTAGTATTTTAGATTTTAGTAGAGATTATGGTTGTATTACGATCTAAACTTAAAAAGCCGCATGGAGCTTTTAATACTCCTATGTGATATATATAACATATATATATTTATATGTGGTATATAGGTACGGAAGGAAAAGGTATTAAGAATGTGTGTCATCGACGACCATATATGAAAGTCTTAATGGGAATAGAGGAAGCTACAGAAAGTTGTCAGGATTGTAACAAGTGGAAAAACGTAGTGTCTGCCTACCGTTATGGGAAAAAGACATGATTATATGAATGTATTAATACCAAGCGATACAGATCTCGATTTAAGACCATTAAGCGTACTATAAAGTAAAATCGAAGTATTTGTTTGTATGTAAAAATAGCACTTTCTGTTTCTCTTAAAAATAGATTATTTTCTCAAAAAAAAATTGTGTGTCAATCTGTTTGTTCCGGCTCGAAAGAACCAATTTTTAACTGGACGTTCACTAGGTTTGACTCTAGAATAATATTTAGAGCTCTTTATCGTTTGAATTTTTGAGGATTCTAACAGCCCCAAAATTATTTAACGCAGCTGAAACCGCGTGGATATGTTTGTATTAAAAAAAATACAATATGTGCATTTATAATGATTATCTTCTAAAGAAACTCAAAAATGTAATAATTAAAAGTAAATTTTAATTCAATTCGCCAAGTATTTCGCTCTATATAAATTATCTTAGTTCATAAACTTTGAACGTACATAAATAAAAAAATGTCAGAAATAATCTTCATACACTAATTTGCTCCTACATAAAAATTAACAAGAGATGTTTGTATTAAGAATAGACACAAGAGATTAACTCAAATAACATTTACTAAAACTAAATACAATTCATTTCACGTCCTTTTTATGGCCAATTGTTTTTAAAGCATAACTTAAACCGCACTTTTACTGTTTTGGCAACAACGCGACAACGATAAAACCATTCACCTCAGTTGTAAAACCCCGTTGGATCGTCCTCGAATAATACTAAAACGTAGTAACACGTACGCACTTACGTCTTGGTAGACTTTGATATGATTTTAAGGTGCCCCTTCCACTGCTAAGCTATAAATACAAATCTACACATAACATTGTTACTTATATGAAAACTAGCTGACCCAGCAAACGTAGTTTTGCCACATAAATATATAGGATTGTAGGTACGTTTAATGTTGTATCATAAACAAACAAACTTTATCTAAAAACTAAAAAATAATTTAGGTGTGGAGCACCCTTATATTTTGGGGGATGAAAAGTAGATGTTGTCCGATTCTCAGACCTACTGAATATGCATATAAAATTTTACGAAAATCGGTCGAGCCCTTTCGAAGGAGTATGGGAACGAACATTGTGACACGAGAATTTTATATATTAGATAAATGGCTATTTTCCGTGATTTCGGCGTTATTCAATAATGACTTTATCGATTTCAATCATGTTTTTTAGGTTTGATAAAATTAGAAAAGATTCATAAAATTAATGACTATGTATTGACGTTAAAACGAGTGAGAAACCAATGGACTCCACTAGTTACAAGTGTAGACTGGATTGACAGTTAAATTCTAGTCTTAACAATTACTAATCTAGATAAAGAAACTTAACGTTGTCAACTATAGTTCATGATTTATAAACGCAAATTTCTTCTGCAGCTTAAATTTAATTTAATACAAAAAAATAACTCAAATTACAAAGGTAACGTATTAAGGCTACTTTTGAGGCTTCTTGAATCTTCTTGAATAAAGACATAATTTTCATTTAGATATATAGAGTGTTTGAGGATTGCTCCCGAAAATGAAGACAGGTGATAGTACTGATGACACCTTTGATTAAGGGACCGAAATAATTTCTATTATGACTAAAAAAATACAAATTTTTAACACTTTTTATTAGCATTATTTACGCTCCATCTTATAAGTTCAGCTAAATGAAGCGATCGTTTCATAAAAATTGCATTACTTTACTAAAAAATAAGAACCAGCAAGAAGCATGTTAACAAAAACAGCTGGACTAACATGATGGAGCGAAAAACACGAATAAAACGTTTAAAAAATATGATTTTTTTCAGGATCGATTTTTATTCCATCACATCATCAAAGGTATCATTAGTACTATCACCTGTCTTCGTTTTCGGGAGCAGTCGCCAAACACCCTGAATTTATAATTTTCTGCTCATAGTGTACTACAATCCTAACACTGAATTGTTCAATGTCACTATGTGGTACGTTAAAACACGAAACACGGGCCTTTACGGGCAAAATTTAATTTTACACAAATTGCCCGGAGGTTCTCCGCATTTGCAAAGATTACTTCACTTGTAATTACAAGCGAAGATATAACGTGATCTTTAAAGAGGATTGCCTTAACATTTGTGTTAATGTGAACTAAGTTTGCTGGTAATTTTCTTGTGGCACTTAAATAACCTAATGTTTTCAAGGATTGGACTGTTTTATGTAATTTTTACTCGATGTTTTTTTCTTCAAATTAAGTCCGACTCTAAAAAGTATGAGCGACTTTCGTGAATAGAATTTTTTTTCTTCATCAATGTGCTGTCAATACACAAGATTTTAGAAATACAAGTATAAACTTAGTCTATGTTTTACTTTCACAGTAAATACAGATAGGCCAGCAACGTATCATTGAATATTGTATCCCGCTATTCAGGTGGTATCCACATAGAAGCTAACTGAAATGAGAAAGATTTCTATTATAAAAGGAAGCTCAATAGTTTCCAGCAAAATAAATATTTCAAAAGATTTTATCGTTCGTAAAACACGAATAATGCTGTCGTTAGGCGAATAAGCCCTAGACATAGTTACTGAATCACTTAGAGAAAGGTGAAAACTTTTGAAATATATTCCACACAATCGTCCTTCAGCGGCTCTGGGATAATGGAAAAAATCCCTTGGCATTAATATTCATAAGTGAGCCATTTCGTACTCTCTCGCATTGAATCTATATAAACTTTTACCCTACATAGTTACTTAGCTTTTCCACTGAGCTTTTCTAATTTTTATTATCCACTGTGAGGTGCAATTCACATTTTAAATAAAGAATTATTTCTCGAATTCTTATTGCTGAAATTTAAATAATGTTATTTTTTTAATTTTCTTTAGAATGTGCCGCAAATATAGAAATTATTTCGATTCAAAGGAGGATTTAAGCTGACATTTTCCTTATCCGGTCACATCAAATTTCAACGTCATCAATACTTTAATGAAGTCCCAAAAAATTTGGTTAAGATTATGTTTGACGCGTGGGTAGGGTTTCGTTGCCAGATTTAATACATTACGTGCATACCAAGTGAGTATTACAAACATGTGTCGAGGGACACAAAAAAATGGCTATGTAAAGGTTTTAAAAACTATGTTTTGTCCCATTTTTATGCAACAAATAACTAAATTTTTTATTTAATTTGGGTTTATGGTGATTATGAGATCTGGCAATTGGACTAGGCGTTGGATAAAAGTATTTTTATATGTAATAATTAATGTACAAAATTATTTAATAAATGTACGGTTTTTAATCTATTAAATTTAATATATTTAACCTCCACCACAAAGTGTGGAGTTTTATAAATTTGACGATTGTGTCTTTACGTTTGTGGGCTGATTCTGTTACAAATTTTAGTATAAAAACAGACATACTTTTTGCTAAACTAGCTGTACTTTTTGTGTCGGTTATTTTGAATTTTATACTTGTTTAAACATGCCCATAAATAGAAGACATAACAGTTTTAAATATTACTCCAAGGAACCCTAAAACGTTTACTAATCAACTTAAAAAGAATTCCCTTCAACTTTCCCCAAATACCTTCTGAAGTTTCATTAAATGATTTGTCGACGTCGCCTTTTGTACGATTGTGGCTGATTACTGATTTATTAATGGCTTGATAAATGACTCTTGTCGTCGACGTCTGTTGAAACAAAGCCTTTTTGTGTTACGTTTGTATTTTTATTGTTAATGACTTGTATAATTAATTATTCATCATTATTGAAATTGCGTTCGGATCACGAAGCGCCGTTCATATACCTTTAGACTGAGAGTCAATGGATTGCGAATTTTGAACTTTATGGTTTTATGTACTAATAAACATTAATATACCCAGAAAAGTATTGTTTATAACACCTTTCCGCCTATATCAAGGAACAAATTAATGATGTGACTGACGTGTTATCATTCAGTGATTATTGTGTCAATGTCTGTCAAAAATAGTTTAGTCAGATTAACTATATCGAAACATTTTATAATTGACTAACAACTCCCTACGGGTTCACTCGTAAATTTTAAATATATCAGGAGATATTGAAAAGTAGTGAGTCCAGTACTTACGCAAGCCTTCAATCAGTTAAAAAAAGTTCTTTTCTTTTCTCTTTCTCATTACTTTTTGATCCGCGTATTAGAATTTAAATAAAAAAATCTCACCACTTAAACATTCGCTGGTAGCTATTTTGTACGGAATCCTAATTTTTTTTCAAAATTAATTTTGCACAGTTACCATTGAAAATCCCTTCACAATCCACGTCGTTCTTTCCGAGATCCGTAACAGACAGACAGAGATTAAAAATTATTTGCCTATAGGGCATAGGTATTTACTTTCACGTGCATTTGGAATAATGATATTATAACAGATAATTTCTTAATGAATAAAAAATCAAAGTAAATTTACAATCTGATTTATGTCTTTTCGTATTAGTACCAATCTTTAAACAGTCGGTTAACACTATTCGAAATTACAATTTGCCCAACCATTAAATGTTTTCAGTATTACATAATGGTCCATTTCAGTTTAAAGAGTAAGTAGCAACGTAAAATCTATTAGAGAAAATAGCTCGGATCCATTAGTGCTGAGTCGATAAACGTCCACTCGACTGTACTGGATGCGAATGACACTGTTTATATTATATGGGACTGAAGTTGTGTACAAAATGTGTAACGTTTCATGTTTATAATAGAGATATACTAGCTATTAGCGATTTCGTGTTTGATTCGTGACGTCTATTCTTTACGACGCCTTATTTAATCCAATTATTTTTAATATGAAATCATCTAAATACATTAATTGTAAATAAATTGTTAATTTTTAAAATAATTCCATTAATATATATTCAAACTAGCTGACCAAACGTTATTTTGTTACAAAAATATATAGGGGTTGATTGTAGAGGGGTGAACATTTGGGGTGAATGTGTTTTTACACGCTGTATCATAGATAACGAAGAAAATGGGGATGGACCACCTTAATTTTGGGGGATGATAAATAGACGTCCGATTCTCAGACCTATTAATTATGCAGAATTTCACGAAAACTAGTCGAGCCATTTCGGATGAGTTCGATTACACACAGTTACATTTTAATCATTTTTATAGCATAGAGAGACGAACGAGCATTCAGAACATTTGATGGGAAGCGATTCATGTCGCCCATGGATACCTCCAAGACAAGTAGATTTATGAGACGCGTTGACAACCTCAACACTTTTGCCATATTTTTTTTATTGGTGCTGAGGAGCTAAACGATATGATTTCTTATATTTAACATCTGTAAATGGACAATGATTTTGAGGAGGAGCCGCTGAGACGCTATTCGATACGTTTCATGTCGCCATCTTGGCCATATTACATCACTAATTATTGATTGATGTTCTGTTGCGGTCTTATTTATTAAAATTTCGAATACTCTACAATACCTCAACTGAAGTCCAAACGTGCACAAACTTTTCATCTATAAAAGGCGGTAACGCCACCAGACTTACAATTTATTTGGACTTTCTCCGACATGTAAAACTCGAAACACCAGTAATTTCTCGTTGAACTTTTAAACGGATCGTCAACCACCGTTTATACAAGGAAATATGATATATACAAGCTTATATACCCAAATCTTAAAAGCATTATTGAATGACGATATTATGTACCTAACTTAATACTGAGTGAGGTTTATGCCTATAGATATTACATACATACAAGTTAAAATGTTATTTTTAGCCATCACTTCGCTAAAAACTTATTGTATTACCAATAGCACTGATATTGAGGGTTCGGTTAAATAATTCGCAAGTAACTCATTCGTCCAATAAACTGCGAAGCGTTAGAATTGATGTTAGTAGATTTATATTCAGCGTCTGAGCCATCAACGGTCGCCCATCCGTCTACTGTTGAGATGAAACTGTTCCAGTAAATTAGAACTCTATTATTTTTATTAAAACATTTATCAAGTGACGCCTGACTACGGTGGGAACGAATATCTCGTGAAAAGTAATCCGCGAGCAATTTAAACTGTCTACTCGTCTACACTGATATTAAAGATTTGATTGTTTGTTTGCCTTGAATAGGCCCCGGAAGTACTAGACAGATTTTAAAAATTCTTACACTGGTAAAAGCTACACTATCTCCGGTAAATATAGGCTATGTTATTTAAAAAAAAAAATTAGAGATCCTTACTAAATGTCTAATAATGTATCGCAAGTTTCGTTTAAATGTCTTGAGTATTTATATAATACTAGTGGACCCGACAGCCGTCGTCCTGTACACATTTTTAAAAACAAAAAATTTCATGAAATATAGCCTAACCGTTTAGGGGGAGTTAAGGCACGCGGATAGAATAAAAATATATATAACTTTGGTATTTGATAATATTTTACGCCGGATTTTCTATGTATGTTACAATATTTTAATATAAAGCCCATTCGTTTAAAAACTGTCCCGAGATAAACAAACATATCAGACTTAACTTTACGTCAGGGATTGAAAAGAAAAGTTCTTGAAAATATATATATTTTATATGTGTAGCTAGAAATTAAACTTTTCGGGATATTAAAACAATGTTATTTTGATGTTTATGTATGTTTAATGTTCAAATAATAAAATGTAATAGAAACTTTTAGAACTGTAGAAATAAATAAAAACCTTAGCTTAGTTGAAAATAAATACCCGCAGGTGATGTGGCTACGGGCTACGTTTAGCTATGAGGTCTTGTTAAGTATTTTAAAAGAAAATCCTCGTGTACATGCTTTGTATCATGTTTATTTAACTTTACAACACAGAGGATCTATTAAAAAAAGTATTAGAACGACCCATTACAGAAAAATGTTTAAGTAATCATATTTTATTTTTAACTAGCTTTTCGCCACGGCTACGTTCGCGTTCACGATCATATTATCGATCTTAAATGTACAGACAGGCGATTTCTACTCCTGTATAATATGAAATTGAGCGTTGTATATCAATGTCTTGACTATATAATATTTTTTTTAATATACCTACTACTATATATTTTAAAACAGAGCATTCAAACATGTATAAGTATTCTTAAATTTTATCTTTGTTCCTTTGAATACGATTTTTGTCTTGAATGTAATTTTGATTTTTCTCTTCCCAATTTATTTATTAATGACTAGACTTACGAATAATATGTTTATTCAGGGTGTTAGAGGACCGCGCCCGAAAACGAAGACAGATGATAGTACTAATGACGCCTTTGATGATGGGACGAAAAAAATCGATCCTGACTAAAAAGAAATCAAATTTTAAAAACATTTTATTAGTATTATTTACTCTCTACCATGTTAGTACGTCTAAATGAAACAATAGTTTCATAAAACATACATTACTTTACTAAAAAAAAGAACCAGCTATGAAGCATGATAACAAAAACAGGTGAACTAGCATAGGGGAGCGAAATAACGCTAATAAAACGTTTTAAAAATATGTTTGTTTTTTAGTCAGGGTCGATGTTTTGTTCCGTGAAATCATCAAAGGTGTCATGACTACTATCATCTGTCTTCGTTGTCGGGAGCTGTCCCCTAACACCCGTTATAAAGTAATCAAATGACTTATGGTGACAATAAAATTTGCTACACCTCAGTACAACGTAAACACGTAAATCAGACAATAAACTATCATTGAAATTCCATTACCATAAAACGCCTGTAATTTTTCCTATTCTAAATAGCTGAACTAACTCACACGAAGTATCCCAGTGACATAGATTGAAGCGTCTCATTAAACTTGCTCCTTTGTTTCCTTGAAGAAATACTGGCGAGTTCTCGGGAGCTAATCTTAATATTTCAACCGAACGAAAACTTGATATTATTAGTACATTGTATTAGTTCGGGTGGCTTTGATATTTTTCCGAGTACAACTAATATACAAGTAATTGTGAAACTTTCTCTTTTTTCTTACTAAAACATAACGGATTTCCTTTTTTCCGTGTACAAACTTACAAATTGATTGACAAAGGGGCAATTGGTAAGCGAATTTCTCTCGTTTGTTGTTTCAGAAGGGGTTTACAAGCCTTTATAGAGGGCTTTGTGTTTATGGAACCAAAATCTTAACGGAAAATTGTATTATAAGGAAAGCGAGAAAAGTTAGAGAACGTAAATAGGATCTTTTGTTAGTTTTATTAATAGCACTCACTACTATTAGACGGACGGACTTATTAATACGGTGTTTTAAACAAATCTATTTTGATCGTCCTGTTTTGCTTGATCACATCAAAGTCGTAGACGTACATAGCTATTTCTAGTTTTAGATACTTTAACACCTAGAAGTCTGCTATATTATATCTCAAAGATGTATCTATCGATTAACTAATTTAATTTGATAATTTCATTTGCGGCTATATTCTTGTTACTTGTGAAAATGTAACTGAGAAAACCATATCACTAATATGTACAAGTTTTTCAGGATTTTCTGCTAAGCTGGTGTTACGACCTGGCCTAAAACGGTTACTGATCATTAATATTTTCCTATTTTCCGAAATCTTTAATCGTAAAATTGTCGTTTTCACAGCACCACGCTTAAAAAAGTTATCGCATTGGCAATTCAAATGGGTTAGCTTGTGAAAGGACCAGTGTCGACGATTTTCGAGGGAATATAAAATTTTCCCGGGAAAATCTGTGCGTCATTCTCTTACCGTTGTATTATAATAATTTTATGGGTATTTGTTACCGCCTCCGTAAATACCTGGGAAACAAGATAAAACTTGTTTTATTTTGGTATAGTGATAATATATACACTTGTGTTGCAATAACAAATTAAATAATTAAACTGACGGAAATAAGGCCTCTCGATTTTAAAATAACATTTAATTTCAAATAAAATTTTGAGAAAACAGAGCGTCCATTTACAGAACGTTTATAACTTATTAATACAATTATGATTTGCTGGTAATATGTGTTTTCTGATACTCAATTGCCATATTACAATGAAGAAATATGGCAAAAGCTGAATATTTATAAGTATACATAACGTAGCAATCTGCGTCGTTACCTTCTTGCAGACATCATTGGCGTTATTTCTCACTCACAACCCCGAATAGTTGGGGACCCGCATCCATCAAAAACCCCTACCAATGGTTACAGAAACGTTACAAACATGCGACCGTAATTAAGTGAGAACTGTACACCTTTCAAATTTTTTCTATACGTATTAAAAAGAATATTTAAAGATATAATCAACAAGCGTGGTCTGTTTGTAAGTTGTACAGCGCTTATATTAAAAACGTTTGAAATATTCAGCACACGAGTGCTTCCAGTTGATAAAAATATAGTACTTAATAGGTTTCAATTTGCTCTTCACCTCACAAACACGTAACTGAATACAGATTTTTGATCGTTACAAACTAAGGATATCGTTATTTACATTTGTATCAATTTATAACACGTATATAGAACATTAGTAGCAGTAATAGTTGACTGAACGACTTCCTTTTCCGCCTACGCAAGTCTCGAACGAACTCGCATCGAAAACACTTAGTAACTCTTTTCACTCTTCGTATATGCTTCAATGAGTTACAGCCCACTTACCGAGCGAATTCTCGAAAGAGCAAAGTCCCCCAACTTGCTCTATGGTAATGCTATGAAGATTTATAATAATTTCACCCCCTAACGTTATGGCGAACGCTTTTTATGAGACCGAAAATTTTGTCAGCTAATGCGTGTGGAATAAGTATTCTCTTAGTCTACTTACTGATTTATTGTTTCTCTCATGATCTGTACTCGTTTTTATGTAGTAAGCGAAAACCATGTTTACGGTCGTATAAAGAATATTTTTGCCTCTCTAGGACGCTAAACAATAAGTGTATTGTATATTAAACAACTTTATGTGTCTCGATGCTCGATGTATGATATTTTGCGTGGGTTTTGGTAAAGCTTTCTTGTAGAGAACGAAATATAATGTTTGGTATTATTATCATTGAGAAAATAGATTTTCTTTATTGTCTGAACTTTTTCACTTCGATAAATATCCACATGCATTTCATAACATTACAATTAATTCTGAATTGAACTTCATACAAACATTTATTCAGGCAGGGAGAGAGATCTCTGGTTTCCTCTTGCAACGATTCTGACAAACTCCCTTCGCCTCCTCTATTCCCATTAATCTATAAACTAATATAATAAAGGTGAAGAGTGTTTGATTGTTGGAACGCGCTAATATCAGGAACCGCTGGTCCGATTTGGAAAATTCTTTCAGTGTTGGATAGTACATTTATCGAGGAAGGCTATAGATTATACTATATTTTCAAAAAAAATAGGGATCCTAATTAAAAGTTCAATAATATAACCCAAGGTATAAAAATCGAAATAAATGCGAGCGATGCTGGTGGCAAAAGATAGTGCTTTCATTAATTGAAGAAACTTTTGACATGGTCCTTTTCAGGACGTCCTCGATTTTGGTCTTGATACCTTCGAAAGTAAACACTGTGTTTTCGAAATTAAGACAAGAATTAAAAATTATTTTTTAAATCACCTAAATAATATTTTAACCAAAATTATTATGAAATTTATATCCAGCGTAGCTACAGATAAATTATTAAAAAAATCCCATAAAACATTCTCATGAAACCAGTAAAATAATTTTCGCAAATCTGACATAGCAAAACATGAGAAGCCCCAGTCAACCAATTAGTAATGCAAATTCGGGCACTGATATGTATGTGCGGTTGGAAGAAATTCACTTTTAAGTAAGATATAAAGAATTTAAATTGCAAATTTTTGAAAGTAGAAAGCCAGGATTTAAAAACATATCATACGAATGCAGATAGAACGACTTTGAGTTATAGTATGGGGATTGTTTGAAATTCACGATTTCTCTTTTAAAACTGTGACGTTATCGCCTAATTTTTTTTAATTGGTTTTATATTTATTGCTTTTAAGATTAAAAGGGTCTTACGCCGCCGAAAATTGTGTGGTAATGCTGTAGGCCAGATATGGGCAACTTGTGATATGTTGAGAGCCAAACTTTAGTGTGCAAATACGTGCGCTGGCCTGCACCGTGGCCTGATATAATATTATATTTATAAGTACCTACTGTAAAATTTTTTAATTGGGTTTTTTTAAATTTCGCGCGGCCGGGTTGTTGCCCACATATGATCTAGGCATATCTATCGAGCTTAATCAATCTCTACTTAATTTTTATTGTTTTATAAAAATAATATTTCCAAAAGAATATAGTTCAGTAATGTAATTAAATCATTAACACCTGCAAAAGATATTTTTAAATAAGAGTCTTGACTTTTTATACATGAAAACTGAACGAAAACATGGTTTTTAACATTCAAATATATATTTTCAGACCCCTAAAAGCCTAATAGGATTCTTGATTGTCTTTAAACGTTAATTAGAATTTTTACTTGAATCCCATTCATTAACTGTCCGATCAATTTCTGATGTTCACAAAACAGTTAAATTAACTAGAAAATTCAATATTATAAATACAATAAATTTAATTTGCATAATATTATAATGTTAACGTTTCAAGGAAATATTAAATTATATGTAGCATAATTCAAACATGGAATATTATCAGTCCACAGCAGAATAACTAATTAAAATACGCTTACAGGCGAGTTTAATGTTTGAATAGTCTGAAACTAAAATCGTTAGAAGTTAATGTAACTAAGTATAATCTATTCAGACCAAACGAATTCCTTGGTCAAGTAGCGAGACTTCATTGGTGAACTAGGCCTATATTAAATCGTTTTATGGCTAAAAAAACTTGCTTAAATTATGTTATTGCTACAATTTTGATTCTGATTAACTCTGATATCGTTATACTAACGTATACAGTTTTTGGTAAATTAATAAAATAAAATAAAACATGTCGTATTTTAATTCAGTTTATGAATTGTCAAATTTAATTCAAATCCGTTATTCCTTATATACATATTAGTATATAAGTTGCAAGGAGCACATTTAAGTACTTCCGGTTAAACGAGTGGGAATATTATTAAAATTTCTTATAAGTTTTAAAACAGTTTATAGTTTACTAGCTGACCCCGCAAACGTCGTTTTGCCACATAATAATAGGGGTTGACTGTAGAGGAGGGAAAATTAGGGGTTGTATGTATTTTTATATGCTGTATCTTAAAAAAATGAAAAAAAAAAATTTCATCCAAAAATTAAAAAAAAAA
>JAOSYY010000014.1:9932799-9943776 GCA_025727935.1 Hebomoia glaucippe
CAAGAAAACTAGGTTCATTAATTTTATTTTTAAACTTAAATGGCGCAGCGATTCGTTTCAGTTATTAAAACCTACCAACTTATCTTCATAACCTTGTACAAAGACTAATTATTTTTAGTACTTCCCTATTAATTTCTAATTTCCTGTTAAAGTCAAATTTGGACTAAACACTTATGGACTTATTTATTTACATCTCTAAAAACAGGCTCTCGTTAAAATGCTCAATTGGCTATTTGAAGGTTCGTTGCAGTAAGCTAAAATCCCATTAACGAACAGTTAAAGCTCTTTTAAATGCCATTTTTAACATCAGATCAGTAAGTGTTTTATTACAGTTATAGTGAGTTCATCATTTTTACAAACAGGACTATCGATTTGGTTGAACCACGAAATGCTGCTCGATTACTGTCTTTAAGACATTACATAAATACCTAGAGGTTTTTGTCGAAAATATTAGAGACCACATTTATCTTAATTTTCACATCTTTTATCGACTTAAGTTTTCTTATACTGGGTTTAAAAAGATGCTCAAACTTATACCTTTAATCAGATTTTAAACTTTATAAAAATCCCGCAGCGAACGCTAATAAGAGTTTGGAAACGTCTGGCGTTCGTTATGATGCTGACATTAATTCTTTATGAAAAGCCTACTCAAGTAAGCCTAACTTTTACTCCCCGACGTCCTTTTTATGATTGATTTTATGATTGCCCTCGATGTTGATTGGCCATAAAGTGTCTACTATGTATTGTATTACAACATATAATAAACATAACCTGTATATATGTTTTAACCATTAAAAATGTCTGTAGCTTTTAGGACAATTATTTGTGTCTGTCTTATGTTCAAACTATCTGTCACTAAAAAAAACAAAATCTCCAATATACACGCGTTAACAGTAGCATTAATGTTAGCAGAGGAAAGTGATAGGAGTTTGTCGGGATCGTAGGAGGTGAAGCCGTACTCTCTGTCTTCCCCTAAAGGAAAAGGAAGTGAAAATGTAATAATAATGTCTCCAACACATTGTCAACTATATATAAAAAAATTTCGGATAGAGTCCACATCGAATCTTTCCAAAAATATTAATAGATTAATTAAATTTAAAATCACGATTTCGAAGTAAAATGGTGTCAAATAATTTTCAACTCTTCACAACGGATTTCCTTAAGATATTTATTGAAGCTTTGTATACGGTCGTAGCAAATCTATACTTTAGTATAATAAAGCTGAAGAGTTCGTTTGTTTATTTGAACGCGCTAATCTCAGTAACCGTTGGTCCGATCTGAAAAATTCTTTCAGCGTTGGATAGTACATTTATCAAGGAAGGCTATAGGCTATATTATAATTTCAGAAAATCAGATATCTTCATTAAAAGTCCAAAAAAACTAGTGATAGTATAATTTCAATTCTCAAAAATACTAAAAAAGTAGTTAAAAAAATAGTCTTGGGTTGTACGTTAATATTATCGTTCCAAGAGTTTACTGAAATATTTTTAATGCCTCGAGATAAGCTTTAAACTTATATAATAATACAAGTTTGCTAACAATGGACGGTACTGAGCAACTGGGCGTGTTTGCCCCATATCATTACTTGATACTTGAAATAACGAACAGCTTCAAACAGAATAGGTATTACAGACGCTCTGATATTTTTATCCAACTATATTTAGAGAGACCATTATACCTATGCGAATAAAAAAATATCATAAATGTATATACTTAACTCAAAACTCGACATAAATTTAGTCTCTAAAAAAATCCTTATACAGGGAGTTCGTTTTGAAAAGTTGAAGGAATTTTCTCGGAAAATCGTACAGACCCAGTTTCAGCCATACAAACTGTCCATTGAAACAATTCAGTCACAAAATATTGACTTCAACTACTGTATATTCTATAGATAAAAACGTTAATAGAACCACTGTACCGCTATTTAAACTCTCATCCAGGATATCAAACAAAACAGAAAATATTTATGTACTTAACTGATAGGCAATTCATCAGACACATTCAAATATTTGCCAAGTGAAGCCTATTCGTGTTTGTTACCTCTAAATATTCCGATCGAGTGAGCAAAGGTAATGTTCAGCGTATGTAGACGATGTCGTCTGTGTTTGTTCGGCATTGCATTGTGTAAATACGTTGAGAATACTACCAGCTTTGTACCCTTTGACGTTTTGGCGTATATTGTCAATTTGGAACAATCACATGATCGCCAGAGAAGCCTGGGCGTTGTCTGCTTTAAATATATTGTCTAATTCGCGGCTTCTTGCGTCAACTAACGAACATTCCCCGGCAATGTAGGTAAGTCAGGGCTATGGCAACACTGTGTGTTAAAAAATTTCAATAACAAGTGTTTAGGGATAGTAAAAAAATTAAAATAACTTGCAACATGAATGAAAATATTCGTCTAAACAGATCTACGTAATTAAAGAATCATCAAGGTCACGTGATCTTAAAAGCTAAAAAACCGCATCAATACCGGCGCAGCCGTTAAGGAGCAACAAAACCACAGACAAAATGTCAAACCTCTGTTTTTGTCCGGGAGCTAAAAATAAAGTTAACGCCACAACGTTCTGTCAATACAAAACTATCTAATCTGGAATTGAAACAGCGTGTTTAGACAACGGCGGTCCGAACTACCCGTGTTATAAACAATTTAATTAGTACTCAACTCCGACACCCGACCAACTCGATGCAACTTTGCTTAATGCGCTTTAGAAATACTATATCTCATGCGGGCATTGTTTGATGCACCTAACTTTCTCATACTTGTTTGTCTTATAAGAGATTTAACCCAATCTAGGTGCTTATATTATGTTTAGCTAAATAGCCTGCGTTTGCAGACGAGCCATTAATTATTAAAATCACTCTTGCACTTCCATTAAGATTTGAACTGTGGATTTAAAAACCACAAGATTAGTAGGAACAACGATTTTTATTCAACACTAGCTCCTGCCTGCCGCTTCGCTTGCGTACGACTTGTACACCTTAGGCATTTTTTATGCGATAGGAAGGCAAATGAGGATACAGTTCACTTATATTAAGCGATTTCCGCCGCCCATGGACACCTCAAAGATCAGTAGGTCTAGAAGATTCATTGGCAAATTTAAGGCCTTATTTTTATTGTTATTTCGATTATTTTGAAATTCATAGACTGAAATCGAAACGCGCATAGCACTTCACGACTCATCCATCTATGGACGGTGATACGTGACCCGGATGGAAGTTAGAAATCATTAAGGTGGGTTACATTATTGGAGTTTTAGTAACGACCACTATTTTTTTTAAATATAATATAACCTACAGCCGACCTCGATAAATGGATCCAACACTGAAAGAATTTTTCAAATCGGAGCAGCGCTTCCTGAGATTAGCTCGTCCAAACAAACAAGTAAAGAGAACTGTTCAGCTTTATAATATTAGTATAGAAAAGAGCGTTGTGATGTGTCATAACGGTATAATGAAGAGAATATCTATTCATTGTTTTCAATAGAGTATATTTTATTGACACACTTAGGACGAAAATTACCTGGTCAGCTTCTAAAAGTCATCTGAACAAAACACTCAACTGACGGATGTTATTCTAGTAGAGCTCTATACGGGGCTTACGTTTCCGTAGCAGAAATATATAAAGATTTTGTCTATATTTATTACCGTATCACTAATTTTATCCAACCATTTTTACTCAAAATACGTTAAAAGTAATAAAATAAATGATGATCAAAATTTTAACATTTCTTTTAGAAAAAACTGCTCGAATTAAAAAGAGATATTTGCGATACGAAAAACTCAGAAAACGTAAATCAAGAACTTTTATGTCTTACAAAACAGCATTTTTCACTTAATCGAGATTAAGGATACTGTTAAGTGCAAAATAATGAATTAATTGCGGAAGTTCACTGAGAAAAAGTTTTAAAACGTAACAACGGCTAAATATTCATTATGGGAATTATCGCGTTTTGCACCCAGAATTTTATTAAAGCCAAAATGTTTTTATCAGTTTAATACTAAACCCTGCTATAGGGTTGTAACGTGTTATATCGATAACGATGAAATTTCTTTAAAATAATTTACAATAAAAATCTTATAATATTACTAATGTCCAACTCCATTTTCTTTAAGTAAAAGAATAAAATTTAAGATTTATTTATATAATGTAGGAACGTCGCAGGCCTATAGCTCGATTTTCCGGGACTAAAATACGTCTATTTTTAAACATATTTTATCTGCGTCGGGCCACTTTACGTTTTACAGTATTGGAAACATCAAAATTCCAATCGGGTAACAATCCCCAGTTCATAGATAGAGAACCCGTGAAGCGCGAATTGAACGTCCAGTTGCACTAGTTCGTAGAGAGTAAAATTCCAATCAATTATTTAAAAATGCAGTCGATTTTTTCTACGCCATTATCATGTTAAGACATGTCTGAGTGAACACCTAGCGTCGTCTTTTTAAGGTTCATTTGTCTACGGTTACAGAAATTCTTAAAATGTAACTAATGTAGTGAATGTTATTATTGCGATGAAATATTATTTTGAAAATTTTATCGACAAGCCAATCGACATGCCTAAACCATTAACGCCATTACACTAATGATCGCGAAAACAACGCCCACTAAATTACAAAACAAAGATTTTTTTTTATTACTCCGTCTTGTTCCTTCTTTATTGTCGTGAATTTGTAGTGGATTAGAACATGTCCTGATAGTTATAACTGCTATTAAACAAAATGTCAGTTTTACGGTCTGAGTCAGGATAATTTTTATATAATAATACAGTAAACCGCTATACTCGTCTCTATAACAGAGTAGTTTTTTTTTTAATTTATACAACCAATAAATGAGGTTTTAATGTAAATTATGTTTGATGCTAAAAATAGTTTTGTATTCAGATAGTACGCCGCAAATTTGATTGGTAACCGTCTCTCAAGTTTTTTTCTACTATCAAATACTATCGATCGTAGTTTTAAGATTTAGAAAAGCTAAAAGTATATCTGAATAGATGTTCTAAACAGAGTTCGAGCTGCATTTAACACTTGATAATCAGTCTACATTGTTACACTTCAATTTTAAACAATATAAAACTCTCAACTTTGTGTTGCCTTAACACGAAGCGCGGACGCGTGCAGGTGTATTGTATTGTTTACCGACGAGAAATTGTATTATAATTTATTTTAAATGACCTCGCTCGTATAAATATTTTGGAAGAAAGGAATTCATGCGATGGAGCTTCAAGACATTCCCTTGTTTAGAAAACGTAATAAAAATATTTTTGTTCGGGATTTGAAATACGCGTTCGTGTTTTTGCGCAATAAAGATCTTGCTTACTTTTATAACATCGATCCAAGGTGCTTTGTGGTTGAGGTATTTACTTAAAAGATATATTTTCATTAATATAAAATGACATAGTACACATGTTAAATAATTAAAATGCTTATTATTGCTAGTAAACATTTTGAGAGGTGGCAATTATTACCAAACATTTTTATTATATCCCTAGCTTTTGCCAGCGACTTTGCTCGAGTTCATTACGATTTTTACACCTTGGGTTACATTATTGGACTTTTAGTAAGGATCCCAGTTTATTTTAAATATAAAATAACCCACAGATTTTCTCGATAAATATACTATACAACGCTGAAAGAATATTTCAAACCGGACCAGCGGTTCCCGAGATTAGCGCGTTTAAACAAACAAACTCTTCAGCTTTATAATATTAGTATAGATATGCTTCTTTATGAGGCGTATCTCGTTCGTGTGACGCTTATTTTTGTTAAATGTATAATTTACTATGCAGTAATGATTATAAATAAATCTTAACAAGTGTTTATTTTTATTACTGCATTTACAGCTCTTACTTACTCGCTACAATTTTTTATATACAACACTGGTTCGATAATAAAGAATAATTGACATTCTTTAACATGTCATAAGCATAGTTTTATTAATAAAAAATATATATTTTAAAACATATCACGAGTAACAACAATTAAACAAGACAATGAGCACATGAGTTAGAAAATTGTTACGCGGATAATTTTTTAATGAAGACAATTCATTCAAGGAGAAAAGCTTTATATACACCGTATACGCGGAAGTAGGTTACAGTATGTAGCTCTGTAGAAGAATAATTAGGTTAAGTTTCATATACTGTAGGAATAACGCGTCAAACAGAATCACTCAAACATCTATCGAGTCCATGAACTATCTAAGTTCATACGTTTTTCCGCTAAGTTAAACCACTTGAAGTAATTAGCTAATATTAGCTTATATAATTTGAAAGACTTAACATTTATCGTCAGATGGCTGTCCCGCGGTTTGACTCACGAGTGAATTTCAGAACTCCTCTGTAGGGGTCTGAGAGGCTCTCATCCTGAGCACAATATCGGCAAAACGATAATTGCAAGTTTAAAGTTAGCGTATACAACATCAGTTTGTATCTGTTTATGATTATTTCTCTTAAGTGTTTAGGCGTATAAAGAGGAAATAGATAGACACGTTTCCATAGACATTTGTATATGCTTTAGAGATTATTTTTTACGGTTTCTAAGTTGTTTTAACCTTTGACAAACCAAGATGGGAGTTGTAAATTTTATGTCTATTTGCCTGTTTTTATAACTGCGACATCGTAGCATCGATTTTTTGTATAAAATGGATATGAAGGATAGTTTTAGCTATATCTTTTTCTCACGATTAGCTTAACATCAATTACTACAACGCCCCTATCCCAATGTAATCGTTAAATATCAAATTCGGTTTGTGGCTTAGTAATGATAAGTTGATGTAATCGGTTCGGTTATCACTGCTTATCAGCCACGTGATATGGGTCGCGCAGTAAAACGCAATAGGCAATCGATATTCAAATTCACATCATTATCGCCGTTATTAATGTTCAATGTAACGGCCATTGACAACGCGACCATAAACGTTCCCACCTGACACATGCAATCAAACAGAGCGCTTTGAGTAACACGTAAGGGCTTCAGTAGACACGATATGTTAATCTTTTTTCGAAAATATACGAGTGCCGTTAGTCCGAAAGATCTTAACAGCTAACAGGATGTTTTAAATAAATACGGTTTTTATACGGCCTACAGCGCTAAGGCCTGCAAGGTCGTAAGTGTTTGAATTCTGTCTGTGAATCTACAAATTATAAAAATAAATAAGTTCACAGGAGATTGACCGACATAAATAGGTGGAATATAATATTATGGTCAAGATTACGAGTTATTACGGGAATTTTTTTATTTAAAAATCATTTTTTAGTTTATATCTACATGGTACCACATATTACCTTTAATTTTGTCGTCGGGCACGACTGTTTAAAAATACTTGAGAAACCGAGATAATAATATCATGCTTTTTACTCGGGTTCAGGGAAATTTATTTAAATTACCTTCAAATACATGCGAAAAACATAAAGGACATTTTATCCAAAGCATAAATTTTATTAAATATATTTCTATAGTAGTAACAGTTTAAATTCGTCCGATACTTGCCGGTAAATAATTAATCATTGCTCACATATAAAACCGTTCGTTCGTTGCCTTTACTTTTTTTTAAAAGTATTGTTCTATGCATCTGTATTTTTGGATACGAAGACCATATAAAAATTGGATCAAAATTTGAAAGAATATATGAAAATCTTTACCACCAATTTGAATATGATCTAAAATTGTAGCTATAATTGAACTTTGAGAAGTTTATGTCATACCAATAGATTAATTTTTTATTGTAAATATTATATAAATAAATAAAAAATTAACTGTATCGGCATTATTCAATTCAAACAGCAAAATGCTTAAAAACGACTGTCAAAAATTTAACTGTTTCTTAGTCGAGTAATTAAAAGGTAGACACTATATTTGAAATTGGAACGAACCATTCATAGCAGCAAAATTAATAATTATTTTGTTATGAAAATTGTTTGTATTTTCGTGTCAAATCAAAAGACAAACTCAGAAATGTCTCATAACGATTTCAATTTGAGTATAATTGATATTTCTTGTTGTAATCTCGACTTAATTTATTTGTTCTTGTCAACGAATCGTTGTTGATTTTGATAACTAAAAATAAGATTTTAAGATTCATATTACACTAGATGACCCACCCGGCCACGCGTTGCTGTGGCTAAGGTTTTTGTTATATTAAATTGTAATTAGTAAGCATTATTATTATCATTGAAACGTTTGTGCTTTTAACGCAGTGCTATCTATTGAATACCTACTTAATTTAATCAAAATTATTGTCATCTGTTAG
The DNA here is from genome assembly GCA_025727935.1 of Hebomoia glaucippe. Classification (NCBI taxonomy): domain Eukaryota; kingdom Metazoa; phylum Arthropoda; class Insecta; order Lepidoptera; family Pieridae; genus Hebomoia; species Hebomoia glaucippe. The sequence continues at coordinate 9,941,051 of JAOSYY010000014.1, forward strand.
AATCGTTTGGAGCTAAAAATAATGTTGATAAATAAACTATCCTACCTCTTAAGTTGGGGCATAGCTCTAATTTAAAATAAAAAAAAACACGTATTTTAACGTGTTTTTTTTATTTTAAATTCAGTAGATTCAAAGTTCATCCCGGATAAATAACGTGACACGTAATGTGTATATATTAAAATTTATTACGAAACATAATCAATTATAAACAGAGGATATTCACACTTTTATAATATAAGTGATATTATGTATCCAACAAGAATAAATTACAAATCTATATGTCTAATATATATATATTTTTCTTTATTTCTCGAGCTAACTTATAACGTTCGTATTTTAAACTTACTTAATAACATAAGAGTATGTGATACTTTAGGAAACGAAAGAAAATTTTCTTTTAACCTATTTCCATATTCAAATAGCGGTACCACTGTACGGCATAGGTGTCTAATTATTACAGGGCTTTCGTTAAAACTGTCAAACATCTATGATGTATCGCGTATCGCCCTAAAACTAGGTCCCATCGGAATTAATTCCCAATGTTGATTATAATGAACCCAGTTTTGGGTCATTTACGTCGATATTTCGATGCCATTTATCGAAATGAGCGTTCAGTGAAAATTCGTTCGGCCGCGATTCAAGTTCTCATCGGTTATTGCAACAATGCTCGCAATTCGAATTTCAAATGTTTATTTTTATTTACAGTTTAGAATGGAATGGAAATGAAAGGAATCAATTTTCTACCAGTTTTCATTTTACTTTTCACTCTTTTCATTTGCTAATGATTGTAGTTTCAATTTCAATACTGTGCACTGGATCACATATTGAACTGTACGTATGAAAGATAAACCATATATCAGAATTATTTTAAAATTTATAAGGAAAGTCAAATGCTCTTATTATAATTAATAAGACGTACGTAAACGCATAGTAAAGTATATAAATGTATCACTATTTAAAAATTTAAACAAAACAGCTGAATTCAATACTTATACGAGGAGGGATCAGACAGTAGTGAGAAAGAGGAAAGAAAAGATGTTTTTCAGGAGCAAGACAAAAGTTGCCTTGGAAAAGCCTTGGAAAAGCCTTGGAAAAGCGCTGGTCTCAGTGTGTAGAGAGAGACACTCGAAGACTATGTATAAAAATAAATTATTAATTGATCAATAGTCATTATATTCTATCTCATTCTCGCTTCTCGTTGAACGCTGCTTGTAGTAAAATTACATAAGAACATTAAAACTTTAACTAATAAAACTTAATAAGTATATATTAATCACCTTAAATACTATACAGGTATTTGAGGACTGCGCCCGAAAACGAAGCCGGGTGATAGTACTACTGACAGCTTCGATAAAGGGACGGAAAAAATCGATCCTGACTAAAAAGACATATTTTTAACACTTTCAATTAGCATTATTTACGCTCCATCTTAAGCACAGCTAAATGAAAGGATAGTTTCATAAAAATACATTACTTTTGAAAAAAAAAGGATCAACAATGAAGCATGATAAAAAAAATGGTCAGCAAAATAACGCTAACAAAATGTTTTAAAATATGATTTTTTTTAGTCAGGATCGAATATTATTCCGTCCCTTCATCAAAGGTGTCATTAGTACTATAACCTGTCTTCGTTTTCAGGAGCAGTTCCCAAACAACAAATAAAATCCACAAACATACCTTAAACTTAAAATAATTCTTCACATTTCTTTCAAAGTTGTTAAAGTTCATATTTTAATACTGAAGTTATATTTTTAATTTTTAATGTGTTTTAAATATACCAATTACAGTCTGATAAAATCGGAATGATCGAGATTGGAAATTCAAGCTGAATTTAAGCCCTCGCGATATTTTAATCGTTTTAAAAAATTCAATATTAAAAAGACCTCAACCATTTCATTTATGGTTAACGATACTTCACAATAATTATATTTACAGCGTTCGAAATTTGAGAGATCAATCAGCTCAGAACGACAGGGATTCCACACTCATTCCGTTAAGTGCTACGATTTCTCCATCAATGCGAATATGCAAACTCACTCAGATGCGAATTTGAACTCGTCTCAAATAATCATATCCAATTTTATAGGCTGAACCGAATGTTATCATTAGTTATTCATATAATATAAAGTTTTCCATTCAAGATTGACTCATTTTATAAAAGGTGTTTGTTACGCTTTCTTGTCTTGATCGCTGAATCGATTTTAATGAATTTTAGTATAGAACAAGCCTGGACGCAATTTAGACTTTACAAAAATGAAACTTGAAATGGAAGTAGAGGTCTAAATTTAGAATTGCTGTTCGTTAATGTCCTTAAAACTCGAGAATGGCTGGACAGATTTGACTAAATGTAGTCTTGAAGTATTCGTAGAGAACCAGGGAAGGTTTAACGGAAATAATTTCGAAAAATTAAAAACATCAATTTTATTTTCCAATACAAACGGTCTAATCTATCAATTTTTTATATTATTTTTATTCTTAAAAAATACATTTATATAATATTATAACGCAGACGAAGTTGCCGAGGTCAGCGAGTAGATAATGAAACGTAGCTAGTGAGTTTTTTAGGACCTTTTATGTGACATATACTCGATATACAAACAATAGATTGACTTCATATAATATTATAAATCAGCAGCAAGTTAATGACACTAATATAAACGTAACAATCTTGATTAAATGATTATAAATAAACACTAGCAACGCACCAAGTTACACCTGTGTTGATT
>JAOSYY010000014.1:9967777-9979085 GCA_025727935.1 Hebomoia glaucippe
TTAGCGTTATTTCGCTCAATCATGTTAGTCCAGCTGTTTTTGTTATCATGCTTCATTGCTGGTTCTTTTTTAGTAAATTAATGTATTTTTTATGAAACTATCTTTTCATTTAGCTGTACTTACAAGATGGAGTGTAAATAATATTAATAAAAAATGTTAAAAATATGTCTTTTTTTTAGTCAGGATTGATTTTTTTTCCGTCCGTTCATCAAAGTGTCATTAGTACTATCACCCGTCATGGTTTTCGGGAGCAGTCCCTAAACATCCTGTATAATCTGCATTTTATGTTTTAAGGTTCGTTCTATGGACACAATATTCGTATGTTGTTCATTTCCTGGAATTATTTGGGTGGACATCAAAATTTCTGTACACGACTCACCGTCCATAGAGTATTCAGTGCAGTAATGAGTGTTTCAACTTCAGTCTTTGTCTTTCTGAATAGTTAATGACCTCTTGTGTCTGAAATAACACACAATCAGCTAAAATGTCTGACGACTCAAGAGATCTAGATAAGTATATCATTAGTTTTATTAAATGATTTATGATAACGTCCAATTTAAATTCACTCTGCATTTCTGATTATGGTTGTACAAAATTTTCCTTTGTTTGTAATATTATATTGCGAAATAATATGCAATGTAAATGATAATAGGCAATTCTCTTCCCCTAAAACTTATTTATGTAAGTAAAACCTCAACCTCTATGTTTACACACAACGTTTATTCAGCGGATAAGGGAGATAACACACTATTTATTGCGTATTCCTTTCTTGTGTTTACCCTATCATAAACATTTGTTATTCATTATGCTACTGTTAATATTCTGATTCAGTTTACGACTTATGTCGAGTGCATCAAATTTATGCATAATAAATCAGTAGAACGCGTACATTGAATTAATTTATAAAAAAATAATATGATCGACGTATTACAGTGGATAACAAAAGCAACATGAATGCAGGCAAAGCCGCCGCCAAAAGCTAGTTATGATACAAAAGATGACTTATGTACATTTAAATATAATAGTTGAGACGAAGTGTTCAAAAATTGTAGAAAAATAGTTTAAAAAACTGACTAATTCATAGGGATATTTTTTTTATATTCAATTTTAATAACAATTAAAAATCTATAGACATATTTTGTATGTATGTTAATATAAAACAATATAATAGTACTTTTAGCGTAGCTTAGATCTAAGATTTATTAATGCACTTTATTGCTATATATTCCAATGTTATTTAAAAAAAGTCATTTATGCAAACTCATCATTCTACCATTATATCTAGAACTCCAAAAGGACAAAATATAATATCAAAGGACAAATATTATAAGAAGGTTCAGTTCAGCAGATGTTTCCTTAGCGTTATTTAATAAAGTTGATCAAACGGACGATAGATTTGGGGGTCAGGAAAATATTACGTCTATTGTTTAATATTTGATATAGCCATCTATCGAAATATTCTATTTTTGTATACAATAGCCCTGTATTTAATTAAATTACTGTGATTCTAATAGTTTTCTTGTCCAAATGGTACAAGAAATATATATTTCCTTTCTTGATGAATTAATACCATTTATCAATTGTACCAAAATTAAATTATGGTCTGAATTAATAAATACACTTGTATTATTATATTTTATTCTGTACTATGTCCTGCGTGATTCTAATTGTCGCTTTGGCTTATTCGATGTTACCTTTAGGCAGGAAAGCCTTTAAACCTTGTAAGATATTGTTAAAACAGTTCTTAAAAGATTCCTCATACAAACGATTTATGTAAAATTGTTTATTGTATATTCCGTGTGAAGTACACGGTTCAGTAAAAAAATTCAAATCTTCATTTTGGGAAGTAGTTTTTGGTTGTTACACATTCAGTATTTGTTGAAGAAACGTCTCATATAATTTTTAAGGCATTTTATTATAAAATTAACCAAAAAAGTACGAAATAACGGTCATCTTTGATATTAAAAAAAAATATTTATATAATCTTATTTAAATGTCTAACTCCTGCCACAGATTACGCTACAATGTCTCATAATTAAATATATAGAACCTTTTTTATGTAATTTTTTTTAAATTTCTCTAGTCATGTTTTAATAATTTATCTTTGTCAACAGGTTTGGTTGCATCAGTGATTCTCGTTTTGTTGTGCTCGTCAATCACGATGACAGATATTATAAGGTAAAAATATTTTTAATAGAAGTACATAATAATTTTATATATTTCTCACGTTTTTAAAGCTAAACAGATTGTGTATTGTAATAAATGATATTTTTCATTTATAAGTAACGAGTAAATATTGTTAAACAATTTTGTTCACGACTGTACTTCACTAAACTACTTAAAACAAGTGTAAATAGTATACCTTATGAACTCGAAATAAAGCAAACTGATTCCTCACGTCGGACTCAACATTTTTACACGACAAATAATTTTAAAATGTACCTTTATCTGCCATAGATTAAAAACTTCTAATTTCTTTTCAGAATCCTACGATGATGTTCAGCGCCACTGTTTGTACCGAAATTGTAAATAATATACTTAAAAATTGCGGTAACTACGCCATTAACATAGATTAGTAGATATGTATCGATTCGACAAGGTATATAGATGTATTTCTGTGTTCTTCCAATTTTTACAAAAAGCGTGATAATGTAATAAGTAGATTCACGAAATATACTGTTTTAATTTGACTTATGGTACATGAAACTGTATGTAGTCTTGTATTCCAAGTAGTGACTTGAAGCGACTCTTGAGCATTGTGAGACTGTTAAAACTTTATATGTAAAAAATCTGTTTGACAAATCTTAAAAGTAGATTTTAACAAGTCGCTCTTGGACTACAGGTCTCAATTTAAACTTTGCTTTGTTACGTTAATGTTTTTCTTGTAATAGAATTTAATTTTTGAGGAATGAATAAATTTTTAGAATAGACATGAGTTGTTCCAATACTTTCCAATGTGGAGTAGTAAACGTATAAATTCTTAAGATCCCAAAGATAAGGAGATATAAGATATACAACAGGTTATGTCAACAGTTTGTTATTACGATACAAGGGAGATGCTTAGACTGTATGCGGGGGCAATTTGCAAATGAAAGAAATACCGGCTTTATTACATCTAAATTTAAATTATTCACTTATTTAACAGTTCTATTTTAAAACAAAACTTTCGTCATTAATTGTAATCGACACTGAACCGGATATCAAAGAATTCTTTACGTAGCTTAGAAGGAACAAACGCAAAAATTTCACGTACGCTCTTGACAAGGTGTGTCGCGTTACAAGACATATTTAAAGAAGTCTCCGTTGTTCGGTGTGTTTTAACGAAAATATTGGCACCCAAGTTGCCTATTACGAAACACTCACAATATGCAATAGATTACGGCAAGTATCTTGGCAATTTTCAGTAGTTACCTCTTGAGTTATCAAACAGAACGCGGTGTTATTTTTTGCTAAGTGCACTGATTCAGTCAACCTTTGCTTCCAAATATTGTCAGCAGGTATTCGAATGGAAATTCCAAATTCGAAAAATGCAAAACGATTCATGCAAAACGATTTCATGAAAAGTTCACCTAATACGATACTAAGCTTTTCCTGTTTCCATAAAATTTTGCCAAGCTATTTGTCGTATTTTATACAAAGTAAAGAAATGGCGAAAATTTATGAGTATTTTAACACGATACAACGCTCTCACCGGACCCTTTAATGACTGCTGTATGTCTAAAATTATGGTTGTGTAATTTATGGTTCGCTAGCGTAATAGAAAAATATACGAAAGTATTTCTTTCAGTTAATATGCGGATTTCTTAATCAAAACCTTTATATGTAAACAATTTTTTTAAGCTTTCATTTTTGCCAGAATTATAAATATCTAAACACTTAAGATTGTACTCAGTTTTAAACATAGTCTTCAGATTTATCAAACCATTTTTTATTTATGAAAATCTGACTATGAACTTTTGCAAGTGTAATTTACTTGAGTTGGGATAAAGAAGTCTGTTTTAGATACACATTTGTTTCACGTCTGTAGAGTTTTTACAAAAAAATTTCTCTGCAAATAGTGATTTATTATAGAAATCATTGATAATTTCGGGTCTTTACGATTATCTGCAAAATATATTTTTATCAAAATTAATATTTTACAAATAAAACCGATATTTATAATATTGAATTTGTAGTCCGAAATTCAGGACGGCCAAGAATCAACATTACACAGATCAGTGTATAATAATATTATACAAAATAAGGATTTTTTAATTAAATTTACTGAACAAACTCTACAGGTGATTTGGGACTGCTCCTTACTAAAGAAACTGAGCCAGCAATGAAGCATGATAACAAAAATAGGACTAACATGATGGAGCGAAATAACGCTAATAAAACGATTTATAAATATGATGTTTTTAGTCAGGATTGAATTTTATTCCGCCCTTCAACAAAGGTGTCATTAGTACTATCACCTGTTTTCATTTTCGGAAGCAGTCCCTAAACACCCTGTATATTACAAAATTGTATTTCCTATTACAACGAATTAAATCCCTCTAAATTTTTTATTAGAATGGTGTTGTTTTTGTATGTATACGTGTCATATTCAAACGTTAGAAAGAAAATTTCTACAATGTTTTATATATTTATCTTTGAGTTAAAATGAGATGTCGTACTAATCAAATATACTTTAACGCGAAACTAATAGAAAAATATTACCAAGCTCTAGAAAAATTCGCACTAAAATTTTAGTATATTAAATTTTTATAAATAATTTTGCAATGGTGTTTTACTAACTTTAAAATTTATGAAATATAATTAAAAATCCTATTCTTTTCTATGTTATTTTAAATTTACGATAAGTATGAAATCTTATTTTTTGTAAATAAGAATGTAATATATAATTATATTAGCGATATTCTAGAAGATTGTTTAAGAACGTAGTGATGTATGCAGTTAATTCGAAAGTTTAAGTGACTTCAGGGTCAATTTACAAACACGATTGCTTCTAATAATATCCTTATCCCCGTTTATAAATATAAAAGAGATACAACTTGTATACTCTGTAAATTTCATAACATTCCAATATTCCGAGTCCCAAGTTTGACATTGACACATGACATCGTTAGAAGGACATTTAATCTGTGGCATTTGGTAACTGATATCATCTTATTGCTTCTAAATAATATATTTAACGTAACGGTGTGAGAATTTTAAAATTTACTAAAAAAAACCTCCGGTGACAATTAATTAAACGCCTAAAATAATTACCTAATGAAATTAAACTAGAATTTATCAAAATAAATTATCTCATCGTATCCATTTTTTAACATGCAATACCACATCAAAATTGGTACATTCGCTTAGGAGCTACCATATCACAAGCCGGTCAAACTTATATCACCATCTGCAACGAGAGTACATACATAAATCAATCAGTCATACCATACAATAATTATGCATATTTATAAATATATAATTTTCTAGGCATGTACGTAACTATTTTGATGTAATCAATATCTTGAATTGGTAAGATTAAGTTTCCAAATATGAAACTGAAACGCGAAGCATTGACAAATATTGTTGTAAATAAAAATTAATTAAAAAAATTATATAATATTAACAGATAACGAATATTCTACGTGCATAATTAAGCTATGTTGAAATAAGATAATGCAACCTTGAAGTCGAATTCTGTCTAATATATGTTATTACTATATTTAGTTCTAGTGTTAGTTTAATAGTTTTCTTCATTATTTAAGCTATATAAAGAATAAATTTAAAATATTGTGATTTAGTTAAATGTAGATTATAAAATGACTGTGTATTTCTTTTTCCTGAAACGTATAGATAATATGAATATTATAACGAGTATAAAAACAAGAAATGGTATTAAATACTACAAATAATTATAAAGTAAATATTGAGGTTAAAATTATTACAATTTCATTTACAGTTATCTAGGATTTTCTATGTAAGGTTTTATTGGAAAATTGTAAAAATTATTTATCTGTTGATTTTTGTAATTGTAGATAATGTTTCGTTGTAAACATAGTATATATTTTGTACATTTCATGCTATATTATGTTGCTCAAATTTAGTGCGATTTTTTGACGAGGTCTGTTTAATAAACGATTGAAAGGATGTTGGTATTTCTCTTTCCCAAAGCTAAAAGAAGTAATAGCTTTATCGTTTTCGCAATTCCTCTTACTTTTAGATTTTGCTGTAACCTAGAAATTCTTACTCAAATACGTAATATAGAAACTTACCCCACCATGAATAATTAAGAGTAAGTAAGTACCAGTAAATCGTGTCAGCTGTCAAACGAAAACCGCATCAAAATCAGCCTATTCGTTTCGGATTTACCATACAAATTCACACGTAAAAATTACAAAATCTCTTTTTGCGATAATGTTTATTAAAACATTGCTGAATTTATTTAGGGTACTACAAGAAACTATATATATAAAATAATTAAATTAAAAAAATAACTTTTATATTGTAAATGAAAATAAAGCTATTTACTTTAAGAAAGTACTTAGAGAAAACGGGGCTTAACGTGTCACCATAAATCTCTATAAAGCTGTACAAACACACCTATCAACTTGATATTATATCAGACGGTGTTACGTGTGCACATAGCCTTATAATAGAATTATTTATTATACTAATTTAGATGTCTTTTAGCATCAGCAAACTCTAAAGTCCATATGTCAAGACGTGACTTAGCAGCCCTGAATGTACACTAGCATCCAGGACACGAGCCCAGCACGTCAAATTTTTTAGGGCGACAGATTTAAAAAATGAAATAAACCTTAAAACTAGATAATTTAACTCATAAACTTTATTTAAAAGGTGGAAAATGCTTTTCCATTCGATTTTTAATTTTTCCGACAACAGCTATGTTTTTATAAACCTAACCAGTTAAACATCATCCACAGTGTGAAGTCTCTTCTTAATCCTGAAAACATATTTTTAGTGGTACCAAAGTTAAATCGCTTGAAAATTTAAACTACGTCACTAAAACATATATTATTTTTAAAAGTCTTATTTTCGAAACATCTTATATAGAATTTTTATTAGTTTTGACCATCGTTTATCAGTCACAAACAACATTTATAAAAAATTTAATCTATTCTAGCTTAATGGAATAATTGTCTATCAAACTGGGAGTTTAATTTGTGTTCTATTGTACACGCGATCTAAGATAAGCGATGAACCAGGCCAAGGAGATGCAGATAATATTAATAAGTTGGATTAACACAGTATCTAAATGTTATGGAATTGTTACGAAAATGAAAACAGATTATAAATAACAATACTACCAACGTTGAAGTAAATAAATTTTTGTTATATTTTAGGCTCCGTATATCAGAACAAAATTTTAAGATTAGTTAAATTATTTTTTAATTACATAGTTAGATAGCCTAAATGCCTAAGAATTTTTCTACGTATTTTATTTTACATATTGAAAAAAATCTCACATTCTGAATTTTTTAGTTCTTATCTCGGATTATTCGTGAATCAAAATATTACAGGTTTACATAATATATCTATGTAATGTCAAACCCGACGTGAAGCAAACCTACGGTCCCTCTGCAGAAAAAATTAGTACTTACCTCTGAACTAAAAAAACGGTCCAATGCTACTAATTTAAAATTTATCTCCTTGTATCCATGAAAGCTTATACAAAAATTTGTTCTCAATATTGTTTCAATCGAACTAGTTCACAGTTTTAAAAGGGATAGAGATTATTCCACCACGGGCAGTCCAATTTGGCGTCCATGCAAAATACGATTACAGCCCGTAGACACAATTTGGAAAATACTAGCAATTTGTTTCTCTATTCACATAGAAATAAACTTGATTCGACTGACAACTACGTTAATTATAAACTTTATCTATTCACAAACAAAATATTTGAAAAACCAACGAGATATTTGACAATCATTAATTAAATGAATTCGTGTTTTAGATGAATAATATGTTTGTAATATTTTTTAAATTACTACGTTCTATAAAAAATTGCAGTCTTAAATTATTCTTCTATATACATACAGACATACATATAATCACAAATTTCTCCCGCAGGGGTAGGCAGAGAATACCGCTTTTCAACTGTTTTTATAACAAACTCCTTTCGCGATTACACGCTCTCTTGACGTGCCCTTTTACTTAGGGCGTTCCCGATGTGAATTTACGTCCACCTAGATCGATCACCTCTGATTTTCTGATAAAGCCATAATTAATCAAGCCATACTACTACTAACTACTTGATCGTAATATTTTTAAAAATATAATCACTTATTTTACATACAGTTGTATGATAATTTAAAAAAACGTGATACGTTGTAGAGCTCTTTAAAAACAGTTATTATAATAACAACTAGAGTTAACTAACAAGATAACAAATGTTTTTTTGGTAAAAACAACTTCCTTACGATGATGTGACACATTCAACATTGACGTACATCTCGTATCTGCCTTGAGTGACGAAAATTAAAATGTCATGTAAATTAAATAAAAATAAAATCAACAGAGATTTAAATCTATGCAACCATGGTATTTGCTTAACGATAACACAACTTGCAAATGTAACCCTCCGTTACAAATATTGACTATGAGTAAAATTAGACTAGTACTACACTTATCATTACTTCTTTACGACTTCAGACGTAATACAAAATCATTCTGACAATATGGCTCCTGAAGATGTACCATTGAAACAACCAAAAGATGTAGAGAAGAGGAAAACGTTAAGAGAAAAGATAGCTTATATACGAGAAAATATAACACTTGAACCAGTTTTAATAACTTATGTCATCCCGGGTTCGCTGTCCAGACTCGCGACACAAAATCTTAATCTAGAAAAAGCGTGTCGTGTTAATCTCAATTATGGTGACGATATATGTGACGCGCTCATTGCTAGAGAAGGATCGTATCAGAAGGAAGAAATCGCTGTTCAAACACTTGTCGCATCAATGGAAGTATGGAAGAATATTCTATTGACGGCAATACCAAGCTTTTTGATATTATTTTTAGGCGCGTGGAGTGATCGGACAGGAAAGAGAAAAATCTGTGTTCTTCTACCTATCGTCGGTGATTTGCTCATGTGTATAAGTAATTTACTAAATACTTATTTCTTTTATGAATTGCCCGTTGAAGTGACTATGTTCTTCGAAGCTTTTTTCCCCGCTGTGACTGGCGGTTGGATAGCTACTTACATGGGTGCATTTTGTTACATCAGTGATATATCCAGTGAGGAATCCAGAACCTTTAGAGTTGGCGTTGCTAACTTGTGCCTGACTGCCGGCTCTCCGATCGGCCATGCTTTGAGTGGAATGCTGCTCAAACATATTGGATATTACGGAATATTTTCATTCAGCTCACTTTTATACATATTCAGTTTGTCCCACGGATTTTTCTATATGAAAGATGTCGTGAAACCTAAACAAGACACGAAAGATGTAATGTTTGTTTATTCTTTACTGTTTTTCAATCTCTGCTCTGTCTAAGCTCTCATTACGTTGCAGGAAAATCATGGCTTATGTTATTTCCTTAAGTCCTTCTTTGATTTGAGTCATGTAAAAGATACCATCGCAGTGGTATTTAAGAAAGGACCCAACAGACGGAGAACAAAGTCAATTTTTATATTGATTTCTATTGCGGTCATTTATGGTCCATCATATGGTATGTCAAAAACATTTTAAAAAGACTTTTTTACTTTAATCTCATGTATTAAAACTATTTTCAGTTTAGCTTTAAAGCTATGCATTAATGCCCTTAACTGTTTTATACAGGGGAGTTCACAGTCAAGTATATGTTCACAAGGTACAGATTTAATTGGGACGCCATAAAATACAGTTTCTACAATACATACTACATATGTCTTCATACGTTTGGTAAGAGAAAAATATAGTCCATTTTACTTTAAACATGATAAAACTTTTAGTTAGATAACGGATAATTTTTCGTCACCTTCATTATCAATTGCGACTATAGAATTTTATTATACAAAAATAATGTTCTTTCGAGTATTTTTTAGGTGCCTTTGTTTCTGTTAGCCTCTTCAGTAGGAGATGGAAATGGAGTGACGCGACACTTGGGATTATATCAACTGTCAGTAAACTAGCCGGTGGCATAGCAACTAGTCAAGCTAGAACCTCATTGGAAATGTATCTGGGTAAAATTTTAGATTTGTACCTGTTATTTCTAATATTATTCTATTCTAAAATTATAATATTCAACTTAGCTTATCTCGTAAACGCAGTTGGTCGTTTCCGAAAACGCAGACAGGTGATAGTACTAATGACACCTTTGATGAAGGGACGGAATAAAATTCGATCCTGACTAAAAAAAATATTTTTAAAAGGTTTTATTAGCGTTATTTACGCTCCATCTTATAAGTACAGCTAAATGAAGCAAAAAAAGAACCAGCAATGAAGCATGATAACAAAAACAGCTGGACTACCACGATGAAGCGAAATAACGCTAATGAAACTTTTTAAAATATTATTTTTTTTAGTTAGTTTCGATTTTATTCCGTCCCTTCATCAAAGGTGTCAATAGTACTATCTTCGTTTTCGGTAGCAGTCCCCTTACACTCTGTATATATTTTTCTCTTTGTTATTCCTACTTATTCTTTGCTGACAAATATGTTTTGCTGTGCTCTGTCCAGCCGAAATTTTTTACTGTACTTCATCTGACTGTGAAACCGTGACCTCTGCCAGTAAATCCAATTGAATTTCTAAATTATATTCCAGCTGTAGCAGTTGAGACATTTAATGCAACGTCTTTCACCGCATTGAGATCTATATCTTCCAAGCTTGCTAGTAGCGATGAATTAGGTATGTAGAATGCCGGCTACATTACCTAACTTACTCCTTAAATGCAAGGAAATTCCATTGGTTATTTTTTTATGCGACAGGAAGGAAAACGAGCATACGGTTCACTTATATTAAGCGATTTCTGTCATCCAAGAACACCTACAATGGTGACAATATTTATGCAACATCCGGTTAGTTTTTATAGCCACTAGGCTGAAAACGCAAACGTCCTTAAAAAAATAAGAAAAAAATTCAATATTTATGAATACGCCAAAGCTTATTGGATTAAATAATTATTGTATCAACGTTTTTAGAGTCAATTATAGGCGAAAGTCAAATACATTTATGTTTCCACAGTTCACGAACTTCCTATCTGTTTACAGTGGTTTTTGAATCACATGAAATTTTGAATATCCGTTACGTACCAGATATATTAAATAATATATGAGAATTGAATTAGAAATGCCGTGAATCAGAACAGCGATGCAGCGTTTTTAGAC
>JAOSYY010000014.1:10062780-10072784 GCA_025727935.1 Hebomoia glaucippe
ATTTTCATTTTTGTTTCTCAGTATTCGTAAACTAAGACCTCTAATTACGTAACCTACAGCCTACGTATTTAAAAATATGAAATTATTTATTTGACACTATTTTATAGTTACATTTGTCTTTAGGAAAATACCTTATGTCATGAGCGCTTCAAATACAGCATTTAAGGACAGGTTATAGTTTTTATATTTTACTAGCTGACCCAGCAAATTTCATTTTGCCACATATGCCATTGTGGTTAAAAATTAGGGGATGATTGAAGAGGTGTGAAAAATTGGGGTTGTTTGTATTTTTATATGCTGTATCATAAAAAATAATTTGTCCAAAAAATAAAAAACATTTTAGGGATGTAAAATAGCTATTGTCAGATCCTCAGATCTACTGAATATGCTTATAAAATTTTACGAAAATCGGTCTAGCCGTTTCGGAGGAATAAAATTACAAACACCGTAATACGAGAACTTCATATATTAGTTTAAAAAAGCGTTGTAGTGTGTTTAGAAATGGCTGTAGGTATATAAAATACATTTATATGTTCGTTATAAAATTACTTCAATTTTTCTAGTATAAATTGTAATTTAAAAGGTTATGTTTTAGTAGCTTAGTTACTTGTGGTGGCACCTGATTTTTATATTTAATAGATAGGAGATTGAATAACAATCAGCAAGATGAAAAATGGCTTAAATATTAGCTAATAATCCTTATTTCAAAATATTATTCAGAAATTGATTCCTGCCACTTGCAACTGTATCTCTAAGACTCCCTACAGCGGAGAGGTCTTATAACTAAAATTAACTGGTTAATTACTAGATATTGACGTTTTCAAAAATTTTCTTACGTTCTCTTAAACAGCCATTTGTGAAGCGTTTCACGAAGTGTACATACATACGGAACATCTGTAAACAAAAACCAGATCTTGAAACTCATTTTACCTGGATTACCGCAAGTATCCGCTTCGAACCCACAATAATGCTTTTATAAACTTTTTTACGTTCGATCCCGCGTTTACTTCCTTCGGTTTACTGAAGCAATAAACATTTTTATAAGGAAATTGGATAGGTTGCTGTTTTAAGAAGGCTTTATCTCAGTGTCATGAAAATAAAAATATTTCATGGTTGTAATCTGTATGCTAATCAGATGAATTCTACATACCGATTTTGCATGATTTGTCCAACACTAGCAGATGTTTTGTCATACCATTATTTATTTTGTGCTATGTCTGCGTAACTAAGGAAAGCAATATAAATAAGCTTAGTAATATTTTAGTAAACTTTGTTAATGTTATTTGTGTAAAGTATTGTTTATATTTAGTATATATAAAAAAAATAAAGCTTACCCAAATCATATCTTTCTAAATTCGTTTCCCATAGACTTCGAAACTTTGACACAAAAAGATTCAATGATAACTATAATTGTAACAAGTTTATTTCTAGTAAATTTTATAGTAAATAAGAATTTATTTTGAGTTTAGAAAAGCGGTCATGTATGTAAAAGCTAATGTCACGTTTTTATAATGAAACAACACACGTATCTTGTACATGTATCTCAATTAATACATTTAACATTCGCAAAAATGTAAACAACCAAAACATCACACAATTTCATAATTTACACATTGTCTATAAAACATTCGTTAACTGGTGAGCGAACTGCGAAGAGCGAAAATAATTTTAAAAATAAATAATCCGCACACATAAACAAACATTGACTTTTCGATGCAGAATAAATTACATAAATTCCCGCCAAACTGTCGCGGGAATTTGGCACAGACGGCATAAATATGTAATAAACGTGAATGTGAATAAAATCTGATTACTTTCTGCCCCGTATGGTACAATATTATAACTTTACTCAACAATCATTTGCAGCGAGTTCATTTAGCAGTCAATTAAGTATTATTAAAACTGAAATAATTAATGAAATACAATCATTGAATACATAATATTGTAATAAAAAGGATAACTATATAACAGTATAATATAATACTATAAAAAACTTTTAAGATATATACTATCTATGATTAAGAAAACATTATTTGGATGCCCACGATCATTTAGTATCTGTCTACACCCATCAAAATATGTATTGCAGTGTAAGATTATTAAAAGTTATAAAAATATTTTGATTATAAATTCATCAACAAAAAATACTTTTATGTATTTTGAAAAAGCGCTCTAAATATTTTATAGGATGTTAATACTGTGACATAAATATCGGCGTCATGACATAATAACTACTACTGAGACTGACATTTAAATTTGATGTAGTTAAATGTCAAGTGTCAAGTAACAAATCCGAAATTTCACGCAAGTGTCACACGCTACGTAACTTTCGCTTTCAAATTTCCTTTCCTTAATCTCGTAAGAAATTATAAAAATAATTATATTCATAGTTACAAATTAATGCAGTTCATTTTCTATGGACGGAACCACCATACATGATTACTATCTGACCTTGGACTAGGTTTGTATGCTACCTGATAATATTAACTTATGACCATAACCCAATTACGAGTTATTTTTCGTAAATTCTGTAATATAATGCCCCCAACAACGAATATGATAACGCCAGTAGGTGTTCGCGGTATGAAAGTGTTGGACCGTGAGAAATTCTTACAAAATGTGAGTGTTCCAGTGCTTAAAGTGACAGAAGAAAATCTGGCTAAAACAACTAGAATAGTGAAACAATATTTTCTTAAATTAGAAAATTTTAAGCCTGTTCAAAATTATGCAACTGAAGACAGCATCAAAAGAAAGATAATTTATTTAAACCCAGAGAAAATCGTCCAGTGGACTGACTTAGCAGAAAAAGACCGAACACAGCTTAGTGAAATTGGTGAGGATAATTTCTCTTCTGAAACTGTGCAATTAACTTATGACAACTTTAAGCTTGATACAATTTTTAAATCAGTTTTGCCAGAGAATGAAGAAATTGTGAGTAGTTTTTCACAAATAGGTCACATTATTCATTTAAATCTAAGGGAACATTTATTAGAATATCGTCACTTGATAGGTCAAGTTTTTCTTGATAAAATCAAGCAGTGTAGGACAGTTGTGAACAAAAGCAATATCATTGACAATACCTATCGGAACTTTAAAATGGAAGTTATTGCTGGTGAAGAAGACTTTTTAGTCACCGTTAAAGAAAATCGCTGTAATTTTCAATTTGACTTTTCAAAAGTCTATTGGAATCCTAGATTATGCAAAGAACATGAGAGAATTTTAGAGATTTTAAAAGCAGATGATGTTCTATTTGATGTCTTCTGTGGTGTGGGTCCATTTGCGATACCTGCGGCTAAACGAAAATGCCAAGTTTTTGCAAATGATTTAAACCCAGATTCATATAAATGGCTAGAACATAATGCAAAACACAATAAAGTCGACATGAGTTGTCTAAAACTATATAATCTCGATGGAAATGATTTTATCTGTAATATTTTTAAAGATTACATCATTGGTATTTGCAAAGGCAATAAGACACTAAAAGACAGTACCAAAATTCATATCACAATGAACCTTCCAGCGTTATCTGTGGAATTTTTACAAAATTTCAACGGATTAATAGACAATGAATTGTCTACTAAGTTTGAATGTGAAATATATGTTTATGTTTACTGTTTTGCTGTCGGTGAAGATCCTGTTAGTGTTTCAAAGGAAAAAGTTATTCAAAACATTGGAATGGACATATCAAGTGATATTATTGATGTTTTCAATGTGAGAAATGTTTCCCCCAAGAAGGAAATGATGAGAGTGACATTTAAATTGACAAAATCTGTATTATTTAATAATAAATCTGTGCAAAGTGATGAACCACCTACAAAAAAAGTTTGTGTGTAATATTTTTAAATATGTAATATATTATTTACTCGTTTTCATGTTTAAGACAGAATATTTGTTATAAAAGTAATATTTACATGCTGTGTATGGAAACAAATTTTTTATAAAACTTGTAAAATTAAACACTATTTTTATATAAATTGCTTTCCATTCCCTTTAAAAAATCAACATTTTTATCTAAGTAACAATATTATATAATAATGGCCTATATTTTCGAGTCAGTGTTGATATTGAAAATAGATTTCACAATAGCTTGACATGTATGATAGATACCTTTTTATACAATAATAGATAGGGATAATAAATATTATAACACAACATTGAATGCTTGAATGTTTTTTTACAAATGTAGACAGGTGAATGAGGTTAATTTAATTTTTTTTTATATCCTAGTATTTGGCTAAGATACACCTGAGTAGTAGTACACTTGGCTTTGTCTATTCACTCTGCTTTTGAAGTCTGCAAAATTATACTTTAGCGATATGGCATTAATATTAATTTTATAAATTAATTAATAATTTAATTTGTGCTACCAAATATTTTAAACATTATAAATAGAAGCCAAAACCATTCCATCTATAAAAATGGTTTTTGATCTAAATGAAATTTAAATAAGATCTATAAATCCACCTTAATAAGTGTCAAAATATTTTATGGTTAATGTAAATAGTTCTGTAACACGTAACTGAAAGTGGTCATGTCAATGATTAATTTGAGCTTATTAGTCATTTTTCGTAATATTGATTTTCATATACAAACTTTTGCTTGTCATTTCCGGACATAAATTTAAAAACGATTTATAATGTGTCATTGAACTTCTTGCCTTCCTGATAATGACCTTATTCTGGTAAATCTAACCTGTATAGATACCGAATGCACTGATAATAGATTAAACTATCGACAATGATTCAGTGTTCGCTGATAAAAGATATTTTCATCAAAGTCTTGCGCTGATTTACTTCCCTTGAGTAGACAGTGTAACACATAATAAATGTAAAGAAGACTAAACTTTTACGTAACACTATTTATTTTAACATACAAAGTTGAAATTTTAAAAATAAACGTCCTGTGACCGTAAATTGTGTGACCTTTAATTCAAATCGTTTCTTTTAAAAGTATTTATTAAGTAATTTGACAATAATAATTTTGACCTCCTTTTTGCTCTAGTCCTTGAACAAATTGTTGTTTCCCTCAAGAGTAGACATTGTTTTAAACAAATTTAGCGTAGCAAATTGATGATGAAAAAATCATTAATCGGACTATAGGTGATAGATTTGTTAGGATCGTAGCAAAACTTTCCAACACAGCACTTCTCAGATAGCATAGTGTAAACTGAAAGATAACATTATGTATTTATCTGCAATCGAAATGTATTAAAATTACATTGTATCGTTAGTAAATAATTACATAGACCCGTTTCAAATATAATTTATACACGCATAACAACACACAACGCCTTGGTTGAAATCATTTCAATAGGTATGGTAATTCCATATTATGATAACACTCATTTGAACATCATACCAGTTTATTCGTATTACGTATAATAAATTATATGTTCATACTATTAATAATTATTGGGTTCATCTTTAATATAGTATAGCTTACATTACTCACACTTGAAATAAGTTCTTTAAGATCATCTTAATTTTAATTACGTACCATTTCTAGCGAAGTTAAACACGATTGTCACTTTTTTATTAAATACTAGCTGTGCCCGCGACTTCGTCCGCTGGGAATAGTTATTTGTTATTATTTATGAAATAAAAAAATCGATCCTGCAGTTTCAGAGATTTGCCGGAATAAATAGGCAAACATTTTATAATAATGTTATTTTGGTTCATTGTACCGTGTATACATCCATATAGGTTTAGCTAAAAACAGTTATTTTTTTATAGAACAAACAAACACGCCATTTTTTTATTTATATAGATATAGTATTATAGCTGTACCTTAGAAGATAGCCTATGATACCTATTATATTTCCGAGTTTCAAAGGAGAGCGAAATGAAGTTTTAGTAGTATTCATAATTTTACTTTTTACGTAACGCTGATTTTTTGCTCAGTTTAAATTATATTTTTCAATCATCTTTGCCATGTCTCAATGTCATTTAATTTGCCATCCCTGAAAATATCAAAGCCGTACTTAGAGTATCATGGATTATTCGCGTTTGGAAAATTAAAGCGTATGTTATTAATTGAACATACCAATTTTTAATTTTATTAGTAATGTAATTCATTTTGTATCACGTTGGCGATGCCATTAAAGTAATAAACAATACAATTGTTATCTCTAAATGCTTACTTAGCCTTATTGCAGAAGGAAACCTAGCTATGGTTTATAGGTATTTAATCGGCTGTTTTCTATGTTACAGCAAAACATGCCACAACAAGTCGATGCTATTATGAACTTCGAGGATATCACAGCGGTGAAGGCAGAATCTGAACAGGTATAGTAAATTATTTTTATTTACATGGAACATATTTTGATAGATTTACAATCGAGTGGAAATTATTATGTCAAGTCACATATAAATAAAAAAGTCGTGAAGTGCTGAGCGCGATTTGATATGAGTCTATGAATTTCAGAATATTTAAAATAAAAAATAAAATATGGTAGGCAACGCATCTTCTAGATCTACTGATCTCGGAGGTGTCCATGGGCGTTAGAAATCATTTTCACCTACTTGCCGCAAAAAAAAAACATCGTTTAGATTAGGTTCCCTTCCTCTTTCTTACAGAGGTTATTTTATACACATACGAAATAAATGTTTGATATTATTGTCTTCTTAAATAGTACAATAAAATAGGAGCTTATTTAGTATATACGGTTCTTATAAATGAAGCACTATTTATATTATTTGGTTATTACCAAAATAATTCGTATACATTTTCCCTAAATTATTTTCAGATAATCAAACAATGCTTCTCACAATACAGACTCGACGAGGTTTTCCTATCTTTCAACGGTGGCAAAGATTGTACAGTTCTATTAGACCTAACTATAAACGTCTTAAAGGATATTTATCAAAAAGTTGATATTGCAAAAGATCTGAAAATCATATACATGCGCACGAAAGGCCCGTTTAGGGAAATCGAATCTTTTATACAAGAGATTGAGGCGCATTATAAAGTTAAATTGGTGGTTACCGAGGGTGAAATGAAAACTGCCTTAGGAAATATATTAGAAGAGGACAGAAGATTGAAAGCTTGCCTTATGGGAACGAGACGAACAGACCCTTATAGTCAGAGCTTGAAGTTTATGCAGGTAATGACGTGACTACACATAGATATGTGTAGAAAACAGTATATTAGTCTGTCATATAACGGTTCCAGGCTTGATATGATAAAAAAACATTTTCTTGATAATATTTAAACTAACAAGAAACTTATTTTATAACAGATAGTTTCTGCCAATGGCTTCGCTCTCGTTTGTTTCGGTTTTGTAACCCACTTCTAGTTGTGTATCGGTGATTAGCGCGAACGTAGATATAGACAAACAGACAAAAATTCTAAAAAAATTGTGTTATAGGCACGCCTCTTATAAGGAAAGAATTCTCGAAACCATTTGAACACACTTAAAAATTCATAATAATTGCTCTATCCGTTAAGGAAGAGTTTATTTACAAATATACACAGAACATATACATATAAAGATTGTCACATGTTACATTATAATAATAAATAAGATAGCAAATTATCAATTTTTTAAATTCTAAATGATGATTGTTTTTTGAACGTATGATAAGACATTGATTATGTTTAGAAAACAGATACGTCATGGCCTCAAGTCGTTCGAGTATTTCCACTTCTGAACTGGAGTTATCATCAAATCTGGACATACATTCTACAATGTCATGTGCCATATTGCAATCTCTACGATATTGGGTGAGTTGATTTTTACTGAATTTTAAAGAACGCTGAAAACCATAAGAGCCTTTTCCTTTCTCATACTGTTTCAAAATTTCGTAATGACACACTAATTTGTTCGAAAAATCAACAATTCAATAATAATATTTAATACTACTTTTTGCCTGCGGCTTCGCTCGCGTTAATATCGATTTTGTCAACCACTGAGTTCGTCTTATAATTATATAAACATAACTTTTTCTATCAGATTTTAATGTAACAAAGATTGTATTACGCCTCAAGATCATCCACTGGTAAAAATCACGTCAAAATTGGTTTAGTAGTTTTAACGTATACATATACACAATCACCAAATCACTGTTTTGTTTTGCTCTGATCAACTACATTTAAATCTTGATAAATTCTATGAATGTACACATGCGGTTTCTTCTGATTTATTATGTGTATAGATAAGATTTTATAACAGAAATTACAACTTATAGATATTAAAAAAATGTCAAGAGTCTTGCAGTTGATGTTATTTAATATAATATATTACTGTTATTTTTATAATACAAATGTTTTCAGTTACACATCGATAGGTAGCGTACAAAACACTTGCCCCAACCCGTCCTTAGCGTACAATATTAGCGGGCACATAGCGTACAAGCCTGCGTGGCTCTTAACTGATCCTTCAATGGAGCGCGCTGGTAGAATGACGCAACCCGATACCATCAATGGACACTCAAAGCCTTGCCCAGATACCCGGATCGCCAATGGACTCAATAATCTTGTATAGTATTAAATTATCCGCTTTTACACGGAAACGAGGATAAAAAAAAACTTTATGAGTCACCCTCGACACGTGCTTTCAAAATCGCCCCATACGTTTAGACGCTACGATGTGACAGACAGACATCTGAATTCAAAGCAAAGAAAACATTTTTCTACGAGGGTTAATAATGTACCTAGTTGTCCTTTTAATTCATAAGAAAAGTGATTTTTTTGACAATTGTAGAAAAATAATCGCCAAATTCCATTGTTAGCGACCTGTTTTAGTACGAATTTACGTTGTTATTATTTATCATTTGTTAATTTATTCGCAAGCTTTTAGCGCAAAACTTAACCATATGTATAAAAAATAGGACAATTTTATGTTGAATTAAAAAAAATAACTTTTTTCGTTACAATTTTTTTTTTGTTAAAAATTCCTACTTAAATATGTTTAGTTATACAATGAATTTAATGTGTATTGTTGTTATTAACCGCGATATAAAATAGACTTTGTAATCACTAATTTCTCAAAGGTCTGCAGCACATCTCCGAACCCCTGGACCTGCCATGTCTATGGGCAATGTTAATCACTCGTCATCGGGTAAATCTAAATATAAAATAAAATATATCTAAAATTAATATATCGTGAAGCAATACCTCTGGGATCCCTTTTTAAGAACATTACGGTCACGGTTTAGTGAGATTTGGTGTAATTAAAGTTTATACCCAGTGAAGATCGCTATTTACACAGAAAAAAATACTTATCAACTCTTTTATGAAAATTAACATAAAATTGGCCGTCGATTTCGGGTCAATCTCTAATATTAGTATAAGGATGCTCTCTTGACGAAAGTTTCGTGTTTCATTATCATAGTTTGGACTTTTGATTTCATAATCTTAAACTTACAGTTAGAGATTTACAAGCCGATATTATTCAAAATTGTTTATAATTGACAATTAATTCCATAATTTTAATTACGACATTAAAACTAATTAGGACTCATTTTTTTTTTATTCCTGATAGCCAAACGTTTGTCTACGTCTCATTTGATGGTAACTAAAAACGTGGCCTATGTGGCTATCAGTCTATTCACTAACCGTTTTTAACTCGGGCAAGTTATATATATTTGGGGACTGCTCTCGAAAACGAAGACAGGAGATAGTACTAACGACACCTTTGATGAAGGGACGGAATAAAATTCGATCTTGTCTAAAAAACATATTTTTAAAAGGTTTTATTAGCGTCATTTCGCTCCATCATGTTAGTCCAGCTGTTTTTGTTATAATGCTTCATTGCTGGTTCTTTTTTTTATTAAAGTAATGTATTTTTCATTTCATTTAGCTCTATTTACAAGATGGATCGTAAATAATGCTAATAAAAAGTGTTAAAAATATATTTTTTTTTCCGTCCCTTCATCAAAGGTGCCATTAATACTATCACCCGTCTTCGTTTTCGGGAGCAGACTCCAAACACACTATATTTTGACGCCGGCGACGTATTCCAGTGCCTGCATGCTCGTTAAATGTATGATGAGGAAAATTTTGAA
>JAOSYY010000014.1:10081139-10098138 GCA_025727935.1 Hebomoia glaucippe
AGAAGCTTTTCTCTTACGATATAGATTTCTTCACCAGTACTTATCAATAGAGGCACTGTCCGATCCGGATACATTACTTCGTTCTCTAATTTCTGTAGAAGATACTCTGAAAAATATTTATTGCCCTCATTAAAAATATTCTAATCATGAAGATATTTAATATACATAACAATAAAAATTAATCACAATTACATAGTAACCCTAAGAAACCGTCGAAAGCTAAGATTATTATTTACTTATATATTGCAAATTCAAAATATCTAAATAACAAAAATTGAATTTTTAAACAAAAGAAAATCTGAACATTACTTGTATTCAAATTAATTTATGGTATTATATTAATTATTCTTAAATATAGGGAAAAGTACTTATGTTCATGTGTAAGAAGAAAATATGTTTTAATGTATGATGATTTCTTCATTTTAACCGACTTCAGAAAAAAGGAGGAAGTTCTCATTTCGTCTATATTTTTTTATCGACGATTACACAATTTCTTTTTTTTTATTCTCCTCAATAACTTATTGTAGTATTAGTTTTTTTGTTTTATAATACACGTTTGTTTCTGCAGGTTTAAGAATATTTCTGTGTATGTATGTAAATATTTTTTAAATCGGTAAATCCACGTTGTGTATTTTTAATAAATAACTAAATAATGTATTTCACAAATTACCTAATAACTGTCGACAGAAAAGATTTCTCTGCGCATGTTTTAGGAGCAGCAAGAAACAGTGAACATCGGAACGCAGCAGCAATGTCACCAGAGAGACTGGTCCTACTCCCTCCCACGACCCACTTTGTCGATGTGTAGAACATATTGTGGTCAAACGGTCCATTACAGCATCAGTCACTGAAGAGATATTTTATTAATTGAATTCCAAAAACATGGAAATCATCAATAATATATATACATATATGGATCATTACAAAAATATATTAATTATAATTTATATTAAGTACTTACAAGTATTTTCAATATCTTGAATTAGGGCTTTTAAAACTATATCCGATTTCGACGCCAGGTTCAATAAATACGGAATGACATCACGTTTTTTATCTGATTTCGGATCCTCTTTGATGGCCTCCTATAAAGAATACTACAACTTTATAAAACTATTTCGTAATAAAGTACTCTAACTTGACTATACTACAAAATTTAATTGAATTTTGATAGCTTTTTAATTAGTCAAGTTGGCAATACGAATATAATTTTATATTAAAAATGCGAAAGCTACTTTGATATGCTTTTCCACCTAAATAGCTGAACCAATATTGAACAAATTTAGTTATGTGTTAGTCATATAAATTTCATTAGAGGTATATACCTGAAACAGATCTACGAGTGCTGCTCTAACATGGAGCAGTGCAGGAGGATGATTGGCTAGATGGGCTAACACTGCCCGGGCGGCATCTGCTCCTAGGGCTAACGCCCTTGGTGCTACCAAAGCTGGCTCGGCACGACCAACCCAACCAACTGCCCAAGAGCACGCGCGACAACCTAATAACAGTATTATATAATACAATTAATTTTTCATTATGTCTAAACACTAAGCAAATCTACATGTTTTAATAACATTGAAGTCTCTATTTGAAAAATGAATGTAAAAGTTATATCCTCAACACATATGAAACTAAATATAGTAATTATAATAAAAACACAATTTATAAAGTTTTAATCTGTTTGTTTCAGTTTATGTCTGAAATAAATAGTCTGATTTTGACACTCACTAGGAGTTTGTTAATGTCATGGTGTGTAACATAAGCTATTTTTTTCATTATCATGTTTATATAAAATCAAAATCGGTGAAATCATAGGCACCAGTAAGCAGAGGTGACGAACTTTGAAATGGCCACATAACACTTGTTTTTGGAAATATTTCATTAAGTTACCTAGCATCATGTCAATGCATTTGGCTCTTTCTTCGGAATTAAGGAGCATTAAATTTTGGGTAGTCATATCCAGTAAAACTCGCACGGGATCTGTGTTTTGTAAAGTTGAATCTAAAACACACAAGTAATAACCTGTTAAACCAATATTATAATAATAAATAATTATTTCAAAATGTACAACTAACTTGTTATTGGTTTTTTATATACTAATTACAACATACATAATATCAATTTAGAATGACCATGTTATACCTTACATACTACATTACTGGTCTAAAATTATATTCTTACTTGGCAAATTAGCTTTATCAGTTGCTATATCCATGATCAATTTGATACACCATGGAGCCACAAATTGGGCCCAATATTCACCAAGACTACATAATTCTGGGCCGATCATACTTACAGCTTCAAGTGAGCCATTAGTACTTGAATCTACCTGTGATAATAAATTTGTAAATAAAGCAACATAAATATATTAAGTTTTATTCTACTTAGCTACTAATTTTTACATTTCCTGTATACTCATTTGAGTAGAATTACTTACTTAGTAAACAGACCAAAACTTTTTAACTTAATAAAGTATATATTTTAGTTAACTCAAATATATCTTCATATTTTAGCAAATATGTTTTATACTATAAGAAGCGAGCTTTTAAACATAAAAAACGATGATATCTTACTTCATAGTCCGAAGGATTGATAGCAATGTTGACAGCATCATGGAATACCATAGCAAAATATTCTAATACAGCATCTCTAGCTGCTGGAAATGTTTTTAATAGAGATATTCCAATCTTAGTCAATTCCGGTGCATTCTGAAAATTTCTTCGGGAGACACCATAAATGAAATTATTTAAATCGCTGGAAAGCGACGTAGATTTACTTGGATTGTTCATTTTATTGAGATGTAAGTTTATTAAAAATATATATATTATTGTAATAAGTAAACAAGCCTCATTCCACAGCTACAAGTTGCTATGTCAAATATTGACATCTGAGTTCTGACATATGACACAAAAGTACAGATAAGCGTATGCCTAGCTGTCAAAGTATATAATATAATTCGCGTTACATTAAGAACAGCTTAATTGGCAAAAAATCCCTAGATAGTATTATATTAGTGGTTAGAAATTAAATAAATTGTATAATAAAATAAATTATATAAAAAAAAATATTGTAATCTGTCTCAAGTTCCATTCGAAGTTCGATAAGCACATAAAAATCTAGTCTTTAAATTTTCATACCAATTGTTATTCATCACCGAAACATCTAGCTATGCATATAAAAAAGAACTGCTGTTCATATTCCATATTCGTTTTAATGTATTATACTGACACGTTTCATATCTTTACTGGAACTAAACATCAATTATTTTTATTCTCATATCTGAAATTGATCGTAATGAAGATATGTCACTAACCTACCACTGTCGTTTTAGTATCTTAGGGGGCAAACGAGCCTTCGGCTTCCCTGGTGTTAAATGATTACTGACGCCCATAATGGCACAAGTAGCTTCTGAATAGAAATTTAGTAGTATAGATTCTGGCATAACTACTTACCCTTCAATTGTGCTTTATATATCCAGTAAAGAATGAGGAATAGTCATTTTTTTGGATATAGATATACATATATATATTTTTTATATATTTCATAAGAAAGCTAGGCAGTTCTCGTAATTTGATGCCTTTACTATATTCAACATTTAATCATACACCTGCACACGAGCATTATTGGTGGCCTTCATAAAAAAGGAGCGTTGTAATAATAATAAAATATACAATCTACAATTCAACTAGCTTGGCCTATGGATATATTGGTTTCCATGGAACCCTCTAGTACTGCGGCTGCCTGGGGGCGACTCTGATCGCGTGCGCAGAGCTTATTGATTTCCCTATCCACTCTCCCCGTACTTCAATGCCCCGCTGCACCCACGCACAGACCTTGTGGCTTGCATTAGAAACGCAGAATTTATAGCTACTCGGCCTGAACGCGTAATTAAAGCTTTCAGATAATGCATACGAAAGTTACAAACAAAATATAGTGGCATAAGTACCTATTTAAAAACTTTATTAAAGGTATTTATAATCAAAAATTATTCACTTTTCTCCATTTGCAACGAGGTAATAATATAATTGTATATCATTTAAATATCGAAAATAAAAAATCTATATAATTATAACTCGCAGTTTGTATTGATAATTCCGCTTTCTTTCTTATATTAGGAATCCTTAACTGTATTTTCATTTTTATTTGAAATTTAATAAATACCTCGTGCAATTATGATTATGAAACACGGGCCAAACGTACGAAATATTTCTAAATATGGCATTTATCATCATCACATGTACTTAGCTTAGTTTTAAAATGTTTTTATCATTAACACAAAGAATGGCCTTGATAAAAAATGAACACTATTTATGACGATGACATTAATTTCCCTCCAAAAAGTAGTATAGTACTCTACATGTATTGGTCAAGTTGAGAAGTCGAAAATGTTTATTTTAATTTTTAAATAAGATTTGCATTTTTAATATTGCTTACACTCGTTTGATAAGGGATACAGAATTTTATATATCGTCTTGCGCAAGCTCAATATATTTATGTACTAATACAAATATTTAGTTAAATATAATTTAAATATTTATAAAATATAAAACTAAAGTAACATAATTTCTGGTATGAACATACTCATGTAGATATCTATTTACTTAAATTATTTATTTCGTTTCTCCAAATACACAGAGATATTTTTTCATAGTTTTGGAGACCTATTATAACTACATAATACTATATATCGTTATTAAAGTAAATGGGAAAAAATCAGACGCGCTTTTAGTCTATCAGTTCATTAACCTTGACGCAATGATGGCGTTTGCGTCATTTTCGAATCAATAAAAATTGTGCATTGATAGTTTATAAGGAAGCGACTTTTCATATAAAACTGTCTAAATATATGAAGTTTCCTTATCCAGTTTTATTATTCCATATAGTCTTACACAAAATCATATTTATTTAAATTAATTGAAATGTATACACGTAAATAAAAGTACACGCTGCATAAGCATTTAGAAAATATACACGGTATTTATCATAAGAACAATTTATAAAAAAATTATCTGTCTCTCTGTTCCGGCTGGTCTCGGAAACGGTTGAAACAACTTTTACAAGATTTACGTTTTACAAAGTAAATAAGACTAATTCTATTTCATCATCTTCATCATTGGGTTTCATGTAAATAAACAAAATCAAAGTGTCTGTTTGCAATGTCGAAATAACATTTATAAATACTTTTACCAAATCCATAGAATGTTATATACGGTACTTACAAAAGTACCTTAATTTTTAATCCCAAGTAATATTAATGCGTTTGGTTTTACGCTCTGCCCCGTAAAGGGTTAAACCAATTTCAATGAATTTTAGTATCCAGATAGGTGGGACTGTTGATACGATTACAAGCTACTTATTCTCTCACGTTTGTAACCGCAGGGCAATGCTAGTGTTAAATATTTTAACGTCACGCCTGTGTTACTTGAATATTATAGCGAGTATTGCGCATGAACCGAGTGGGCGCGGGTAGGCGCGGCAAGGCGGGCGCTGTCGCCGCTCGGAGCTACTGCGGAGCACCCTTTAATACGCGCACGCGCGCGCACCCGACGCTACGCGTGTCCCCGCCGACCGAGCACGAATCGCGCCGCTAACCGTCGATCGATGAGATAAACGCGCAACCCCGCTTCTTGCGCTAAATCAATACCGTTTCGGAGTCATCGATTTTCAGAGCCGCAGCCGCCGCACACCGAATTCGAGGGTCGCAAGCGGTGGTTGCGCGTGTTTTTACCGTATTGTTGATAAATCAGTGATATTTAGATTGTAAATTATTATTAACACCATTACAGTAATAATCATCAACAATGTTCGTCGTATTTTGTTTTGAGGTAAACTTTTTGTTTTGTTTTAATAATTTATACATTACATATGCAATACAGTTTTAAAAGCTTAGGATAATCTTTTTATTGATATTACATTAAAAATATGTTTTAGATTCGTTCTTAGCGTCATTGTTATTGTATTGATCTTTTTACTTCATTCAAATTCGCGCGTATCGACTTAGTCTACTACCGGTCTTTGTATGTTGTTATTGTTTCGTTCAGAAATTATAAACTAATAGGATTTTTGGGTTATAGTAATAAGTTATAATTTAGTACAATTAACCACTATACATTTAAAATTTAACAGAACAACAATTACTTTGTATGATTATATATTAGAATTATTAATCGGAAAGATTTGTTTAAAAAGATTATAGTTTCAGAACTATTATTCTGAGTTTCGAAGACCCGGGACGCTAGTTGACATACGTAAATGACAATTCAGTCAGAACTTTTTTTTTATATCCGGGCCTATCGTTAAGCGGTTAATTCAATTTTATGTCGGTCGGGTCTTCCTTCAATACTGTTTAAGGTGCCTTTACTTTAATACAGATGGTGTGAATAATAGCACTTGCAGAGGTTCAGGATGACTTCTACTGATACATATCAGTTGAAATGGCATTCACACAGTTCCCATTTGAACGGTTCCGTGGCGTCGCTGCTGCGCTCGGAACGATTTACCGATGTGGTCCTGTGTACCATGGATGGATCTCAGATACCGGCACATAAATTCATACTTAGCTCATGCAGTGTGTACTTCAGCGGCTTATTCGAAGGTCAACGGTCCGTTACCCGAATGGGTGGAATGCTGTATGTTGTACTACCGTCCGAGATATCCACTAAGGCATTGAAAATTCTCGTCGAATATATGTATAAAGGTACGGTGAGGTCAATAATTATACTTCAGCTTCCAGTTTGTTCTACAACTTGTGTAGACGTTTCTTAGTCTGCCATTGCTTTAAAATGCTTGTTTATTTGTTTGTTCTGACAATGAATATTTGTGACAATTTTAAACTTTTATAAATATCTTCATTATTCTCATTTTTCATATATTTCATGATTTACCCAGGATTTTATTTCAAAGATTAGACTTAAAAAGACAGTATTCCTTACATATATTTTTTCGTTTTATTAGTACAGAATACCATGAAGATTTATTGCTAAAATTTGTCACCAAAGCCTTTCTTTAACTGACATTAATAAAACAAGACTCGCATTTCAAACACTTCATAATTCAATATTTTCAGGGGAAACTACAGTTTCAAATGAAGTTTTAGACATAGTTTTAAAAGCGGGAGAAATACTTAAAATCCGAGGTCTGTGGAGACAGACAGATGAAATTGGAGGTGATTCTACACCCGCTGAGAAGACTACAACGACTACACAATCAACAACTAGTAAACAACCTGAAAAATCTAAGGACACATCAAAATTAGCCGTCAAAAAAGATGATAAAATTCTCAAAACATTTAACCCTATACAAGGACAGGGTGGGCGGTCGGTATTGATTTTACAATCTTCTTAGTGTTGTTTCAAATATATACCATTTGTGATTATTGTATCATAATCTTTATACTAAATGGACCTCTTATGAAATCACAACCAATATTAGAAGCTTCCAACTTATACTTTTGTACACTAGTGGTGTACTACAATTTCATCCACCTAAAAATGAAATAAAGTACACCAGTTTTGAAAGACTATTTCTCTATCAAAATACATCAGAACCAGTTCAGTGATTTAGATTGGAAAACATAACAAGATTACTTTCATTTATTAAATTTTATTTATGTTAATTGTTCTACAGACCAATGTTTATTGGCCCTCCAAAACTGGTATTCATCAAGACAACTGATGGTACAACACAAGCAGCTATCCGCCCAGGAGTTCCGGGTGCAAAAGGACAAACAATTTTAGTTGCCCCGGCGCCTAACACTGAAACTACAACATCCACTGTTACCAAGCCTACTCCGAGTATAAGCTTCACAGCAGATGATCATGAAGAGTTAATACCTGCAAGGGTACTGAGAAGGAATGTGGTGGAAAAGAAGTATGGTAAAAAGCAAAAGGTTGATACACCTGAGGAGACAAGGGATGATGATGCCGGCTCTGTTGGCTCAAGTGAGTTTATGCACAACTAGTAAAACTAGTGATATCACGTGGTTTTAAATGTTAGAATTTAGAGTGAAAAGAAATCTCACTAATTTAAAAATTCAACATTCCAATACAGCTGAATATTGAAATGGATTTTGTTCACAAATTCCTTGGTTACCTGATTATTTGACAGTGAAACTCTCGTGAAAAACGGTCCAGCCGTTTCCGAGATAAGCCTTACATTTAAAACTAGTTATTCTTCGCTTCTAGTTTTTCTATCATAGTATTTTTTAGGTAATTTCTTTGAATGTGTTACGCATACACGCACTAATGTGTTCCTTCAAATGTACAGACAGGATTTCTCCTAATTTAGTACATATAAAAAAACTATGAAAAAATATTGTGATTATCCTCCAAGATAAAGGGCGACAAATTCCGCTGAGTACTCAGTGACATACAGACTGATAAAAATTGTAAAAGTGTTGTATTGTGTACTCTTTTGTGTTCTTGTGCTCTTTTAATGGCCCACAATCGTTTTTGCATGAATTCATTGAATCTGGACGCGGTTGCTACTGACTTATATGTATAACTTGGATTCTCAGTTTTATTGAAGTATACAAATGTTACAGGAAAATCTAACCAAAGCAACTCCGCTGTAGAAGTTCAAGTGAAGGAAGAGCCGGAGTGGGATGCCAGCAGTATCGAGGAAGAAGAGAGATCTATAGCGGAAATGTTCCAAGCTGAAATGAGTGTTAAGTCCGAGCCATGCGATGACGTTGACGTCGAGGAAGAAGGCTTGGTATGTGATCAATAAAAGATGTCTTATAATTTCCGTCCGGGGCGCGAACCACCGTTCATAGATGGAAAAGACGTGAAGTGCTATGCCCGTTTCGAGTTGTCTATGAATTTCCGAATACTCGAATAAAAAATAAATTAGGACTTAAGGTTGGCAACGCGTCTTTTAGATCTATTGGTCTTGGAGGTGTCCATGGGCGACAGGAATCGCGTAATATGAGTGAACTGTATGCTTGTTTGCCTTTCTATCGAATAAAAAATGCAGTTTCTTAATGCCAAATACAATATATACACATGTATAATACTAGCTTATAAAGTAATGGAGGGTTAAAAGGGTGAAAATTGAGGGTTGTATGTGTTTTTGAATGCCGAATCATAAAAAAACAAACCATAATAAAACGAGGTATGCCACCCTTATTACTTAGGGGTTATTAAAATAGATTACGATTTTACTCAGGCCTACCGAACTTACACACTATAAGAATCGGTCAAACCGTTTCAGAGGCATTTGGGAGTAATCCAAATATATATTAGCCTTTTGTTGCATATTAGTGGCCCACCCCTAAAAGTGCAGACTTTTTAGTAATTCATTAATAAAACTATTTGTTTTGGGCGGAGAAGAGTCTAATAAACCGTAAAGCATTAAAATATGTTGATCCGTTTTATATTTGTAATAGTGTAACTAATACGAATTTATATGTTTTACATTAAATATCTCATAAAGGGACTAGACATAGATTTGCACCTGTTTACTGTGACACAGTCCTAAAAACCAGCTATTACACAAAAGTCATGTTTTAATATAAATTTATTAGATCATGATCAGCGAACTCGCTACACTTCAACCTAAAAATTAATGGTTGCCAAAGTTTTCTGGTCTAAGATTTTTAACATTTCAGTTGATATCATCAAATTCTTTAAAGATCTGGATGAGCTTTCTATGCCGAAGATGTTAGGAAGTTGTTATATAATTTTATATTAATTTAGATTATAAAACTTAAATGTGTTTTTCTAACAGCATTGCTGTGGGTCACACAGCGTTCACGGGGTTCTAGTAACTCCATCTAAGTGCTATGTTATGTTGACAGCTGTACAGTCCACTGTCGTGCGAGTTGTGCGCGGAGGTGTTCACAGTGCCGGCGGCGTGGGTTCGGCACGTGCAAAACCACGCGGACAGCGACCAGCAACACGCCAGGAAACGCAAGAGGCGATCTGCGGTCAGTAGCTTTATACCTACACTAGCTTCTATATGCGGCTTCGCTCGAGTTAATATGCAGACTAATCAATTTTTGCAAAGAAAATTCTATAAAGTTTAAAAAAAACAACGACAAAAGTTTACCCCTGCCTTAGGACTTGTAATGAGATAAATAAAATTGTAACTTAATTTTTATAATATCAAAATAATTACTCGTTTCAGCATTCAAACTATATATTTTTATTTCTATCTGTTTGTTTTGTTTCACCTCAGAAACGATTAGATAGATTTTGATGGGATTGTCACTAGTGGATAATTGATATAAAGGCGCGTAACATAGGCTACATTTTAATGTTTTATATGCGACAGGCAAACAAGCTTATAGTTCACTTACTTATACTAAGGGATTCCTGTCACCCGTAGACACCTCCAAGATTAGTAGATCTAGAAGACGCGTTGTCAACCTTAAGGCCTTAGCCATATTTACATCATTTGCCATTTTTAGGAAGTTCTGCTTCCGGCTTTACTTATTTTTCATTTCGAGTATACGGAAATTCATATTTTCAACATCATTCAAAGCAGATAATTAGTTCAAGTTAAAATTAGCTGAATTCCAATTAACAATTAATAATCGTAAACATCATACATGGGCAACAAACAGATTTAATTAGGATTATTTCATCCTAATTAAAAAAATATTACATTAGTTACTTCTAATATGTAAAATCCTCGTGTCACAATGTTCGTTCCCATACTCCTCCGAAACGGCTTTACCGATTTTTATCAAATTTTATATGCGTATTCAGTAGGTCTGAGAATCGGCTACTATCTGTTTTTCATACCCCTAAATGATAAGCGTCGGTCACCCTTAAATTTTTTTTTTCATTTTACGACAACATTTTTTCTTTTTATTTTTTTATGACAGCATATAAAAATACAAATAATACCAAATTTTCACCCCTCTTCAATGAACCCCTATTTTTTAATCGCAATATTTATTAATGTAGCAAACCGACGTTCGCTGAGTCAGCTAGTATTATTATATTAGGCACTAAGCATTTCAAAACGCGGCCCGCAAACATATTTGCACGCTAAAGTTTGGCCCGCAACTTGTCAAAAGTTGTCCATACTTGGTATATATAAACACGAGTCTAATTTATTTTTCATTAAACATTCGGTTAGTTTTCATAGCCACCTTGGCTAAAAATGCGAACGTCATTCAAAAAAAAAATAATCACTTACAGAGCGATGACACGGAGGAAACTACGGCGTTACTTCGCTGCGACCTTTGCCAGAAGCACTTCCCGAACCCAGCCGAGTGGGTGCGCCACGTGCAGAGTACTCACACCGAAACAGGTATGTATCAATGCTTAGTTTATTAACCTTCCCTTAAAGGAAGCCTGTGAAAAATAGAGAGTGCATCCAATAATATTAACATAATAATTTATATTTACTTTTGTTTTTTTTTTTTATAAAAAATGATGTAAAAATAAAAATTTAATATGTAAAATCATTAAATGAGACGGTTTAATGATTTTGAGAAATGTTTGACAGTTGCTTACTGTAAATAAACGATTGTATAATTTTGTGTGATCTAGATTATGGTCGTTAATTATATTTTAAGGGTGAGCTTTCAAATCGTTGATTTGCTAATATTTTTTTAGTCTCTCGAAGTTTTTTTTACTGTATAATAAAAATTATCAAGTAACTCGTAAAAGAACTTTCCATGAGGATTTACTTTTTGTCCGATAAAACTTTTCCGACTTATTAATCACGAAAGCTTGTGTTGTTGAATTATTTATACATAGAGTCCTTAATTAATTTTTTGGTCTAGTGGGGGGATTTTTAAAAATAAAGTGCTTTGTTTAAGTCTAGGAGCGAACTGAATTTATTTTCCAAATATATTCTAAAAAAAATAATTTATAACATAAGATTCCTTCTAAGAACCACTAATATAACTTATACTGCTTACACACTAGTATTACTAAATATATTATAAACACACGTACGTAGGAACATTCTACAAATAATTCAGGTCCATTAAATCATTAGCTATATTCTGTGGAAGATATGTTTATAGTATTTTATTTTATTTAAATGTATAATTTGAATCTATATATTTATTTTATTAACAGTGTTCAATTTAATAACTAAGAAAATAAATTTAAACATCGCGTCAACTTAATTGTAATTTGTATTTACAAATAAATATTATTTCTTTACGATATCGTCTGGCATTAGTTTGTAATTTCTCTACTTACAGAAAATATTGATTACCATTGTATATTTTTTCGTAAAACCGCATTATAATCCATAAAGTGGTTTAGTAGATGTAAGTGGAGAAACAAACGGATTGTTTTATATATTTAGTGATGTTACTGACATAGCTGAAATCTGATTGTTGTGTTTGTGGCTAATTCTAGGCGAACTGACATCGATTCGAATACCAATCCTCGCTTTGAAATCCTATTGTGGTACTGTTTTATTTTTGCTACGCGTTTTTGTTCCCAGCAGCACACCGCACTCATGATAATCACTTCAGTTATGTTACTTTATGCGCCGAAACAGGCTCAGTGTTGCCAATTTACAAGTTTTTCCCTAAAACGCAATACAGTTGAAACTTTTACTTCTTCTAAATAGTTTTGCCATTCCATTGCCCCGTAAAGGAACGTACACACGCTACGAGTATTATCCAGGGTGGTTGGGAGACACTAGACGGGCAGAACTTATGTTTTCATCGCTTACTTTCAATAATTTAAAGAAAAATCGCATACGTTAAAAAAAGATAATTTAAAACATTCAGTTTACAAATATGATTTAATATTATATTTAAAAATCCCTATGCACTGTAGAATCTTGGTATATAAGAATACTTGGTATATACTTGGTGGTTACGAATTCGAATAGAACGGTTTACGTAGCGTGAGTACGTTCCCTAAGTCTGGTATCACTGCTTGTTTGAGCGACGCAGCTTGCTAGATCCCGCCGAATAGATCTTGTACATGAGATTGTGAATGTAAATGTTGGTTCGATGTTCGGTTGTCCAGAATTGGCCTTATCAAACAACAGTCTACCACCAAAACGTCACAATCGTTTCACAGACGGCGAGCAAAACAAGACTTGTGACCATTGCAACAAGAGCTTCCCCTCGCATGCCTCCATGCTCATACACATGCGGACGCATACAGGTTTGTCCAATTCTTGCTTAAATTAATTATTAACCTTTCCATAACTCTTTTATAGGGTTAACCGTAACTTCACTAGGGATGCGAAGAACCCCTTTCTTAATTGCGTAGTTATAATTCAATTTGATGTAAAACAAGATTAATGACGTCACAATATATGAACTCACACATCTATATGACCATACAGAAAAAGCTGTCAAAATATCGTGAAAGTGTGACGATATAGAAAAACATTTTAGGTCTGGACTCTTTAGTTTTATAATTGACTAAAACTTAATTTAAAAAAAGTAGGGGAGTTAAACAAAATATATACAATTATAAAGAAAGTTGAATTTCTATAAAGCATTGAATACACTATTTTGCGTTGAACTACTCAATTTTAAATTTCGTTTTAAATCTTATACGGTGTTTTGGCCTGCTCCCGAAAACGAAAACAGGTGATAGTACTGATGACACACATTTGATGAAGGGACGGAAATAATCGATCCTGACCAAAAAAAACCTTTAAAACTTATTTTAGCGTTAATCACTCTCCACCGTGTTTGTACAGCTAAATGAAACGATAGTTTCATAAAAAATACATTAATTTACTAAAAAAAAAAAGAACCAGCAATGAAGCATGATGGCAAAAACAGCCGTACTAACGTGATGGAGCGAAATAACGTTAATAAAACGTTTTAAAAATATGACTTTTTTTAGTCAGTATCGATTTTTATTCCGTTCCCTTCATCAAAGGTTTTATAAGTACTATCATCTGTTTTCGTTTTCGGGAGCAGTCCAAAATTATTATGCGTGTGTAATATACTTTGTTACTTTATATATAAATGTCGTATTGCAGGTGAGCGTCCGTTCGTGTGTGGTATGTGCAACAAAGGCTTTAACGTGAAGTCGAACCTTCTGCGGCATCTGCGCACTCTGCACGACCAGGTCGTGAGCCCCACACACCTAGACGAGCCCGGGCCTTCGGAGCTCAAACGCGAGACCTGAGCCAGGGGAGGAGGGGCAGGTGAGACGATACGCTATAAACTTGACCAGCACAAATGTTATTTAATTTATGGACAACCCGACCCACTTAAATAAATTAATCTGTTCACAATCCATTAATTTTAACGTGATGTTTGGATAAGTTCAACTTAAGATTTGTTTTAACCAATATTTTAATTTACACGTTTTTGTACAACACTAGATTTTTGTATTTTGGTTGTTGGAGACCCTACTTAGAATATTTATTTTTACACCACTGATTTTGTAATGTGTATTGATCATGTTTTACTCAATATTTCTAAATTTAATTTTAATTAATTCAACCTAATCTCAACTCTGTGACATGTTTATTATAGTTTATATGGAAAACACTTGAGAAGGCTGCGTCCGTCGAAATATGTTTTACTTAACAAGTATTCTTCAGTCGCCAATGCACCGTTCACGTGTTAACTTGTCTTTCATTCCTTAGTAATTTAATCATCCAATTTCGTCAGTTAGCTTCTTATTTAATTAGTTACTCGCATACCTAAAAACGTTTATAACAAGACAAGAGTAAATTTTTTTTCACATAGTCTTGGTATGTAAGTAGGTATCTCTCAATCACATTAGATCAACTCGGGCTCCAGTCCTTCATCAAAGTTATCTGTCGGCACTATTTAGAGGTACTTTGGGCCACTATAGTGTACGTTAAATTAAAGATAATTTTCAAACCGTGTAAAATCAGCTTTTTATGTAATCAATACTTATTGAATTGGTATAAGTTTATTTTTAACGCTATTAAAATTTGATTTTGCATCGGAAATTTTTCACATTCGCCATTTTTATATGCTTGTTATTTGTATGTCTGATATTTTTTCAGTACAGAATTGATCAGAGGGATTTAAAAATATTTTTTTTACTTCGCTTAGTATATTAAACGTCTGGTTTATAGGCAGAGGGCGCGGGCGACCACCGCGCTCAGCACAGGCGGGGGCGGCTCCCGACAAGAAGAAGCCCGACCCGAGCACACTACGCAAGCAGAGCTACTCGCTCTTCCTAAAACAGCGCGCCGTGCTCTTCTCCGCCAAGAAGTGGAAGTAGTGCCCACAACAGCTACCCAGCAGACGCTCAATTCAGTCCATATCCAAACTTAAACTATAAACAAGATTCTGTAGACAAGTCGGTAGTTATTTCAATGTCAAAATACCAATTAATCCGAAAAAATAATTAATCTCAAAGTAAGGTTCACAGAATTGAAAAATACGTACCCAAATGAGTTGTCTTATGATGTACTTTTACGCCATCTACCGACTTTACATGAAAACAATCTTCATTTTGTCTATGGACGTGTAAAGATTAAAAATTGCCAGAATAGAATCATTTAAGAATCGCGCCGAGATAGTAGGTACATCAGAATGACTGTAAATGTGTTTAAAGTTACTATCAGTAATCACAAATAAATTAAAAGTCAATGTAGAAAATTCTGAATAATTTTGGAAGCGTCTGTAATAATTTGTATGGGTAGCAAGTGTGGCACTGTATCCTGCCCTTCCTCCGTATTTTTATTTTTAAGAGTAAATTATTTTTTATAACTAGTCTTAACTAGATCTCATTTATTTAATGACGAAGTAGTCATCTAAGGTGAATAGTATTATGTATTTTATATATAAGCGAGATTATTTGCAATTTTAACATTTTTGTTCCTACAAAGAAGAGGGAGAGACTATAAATAATTCCTCTATTTCGCTTGGCCCACTACTTGCATTTATGGATATGACAATTCTTATAAGATTATGCAAAGAGAATACTTAAAAACATATTTTAGCAGTATTGTTTAATCTGAATAAATTCATGTTCAAATTTTCCCCACTTCAACATTTCTAATTTATAAAAAGTAGCCATAATCTCGCTTATAAATAATCAAGTTGTGTCATTAGAGTTTAGTTTGAGAAAACTTATTTATGTTAATTACAATTTACTTTGAAGTAATAAGAAGAAATTTATTTTGTTTCGTACATTCCAGTCCATGTGATATGGTAATTTATTAACTCAATACTCATGTGTAACATGGAGTCTGCATTTCTACTATTTTATAAAATAGTTCGTGAAATAAAATTCAATACAGATAATGTAATTCGTTTTATTATCTTAACCGCAATGGAAGTGTAATACAAAAATAAAATAGGCACTATGGTATAGAATCTTATATCTAACTGTCGTCTTCCTCGATCTTGGGCGCTAAGTAGTAGCGAATGTGGCCAATGTCAGGAATGCGGTATTCAACTACCAACGGGACATCAGCTGACATCGACAATTGTACCTGCAAAATCCAATTACATTACATTTTTCCTCTCAATTATTAATTATATAAACGTCCATTAAAATGGATTCTTTAATTATTATTATTTAAATCATGGTGTTTCATCAATAGAGGATTAGCACAGTAGCAAAAGTGACAAAGATAACGGGCACGGCTGTTTTCGCCCAGCATACCAATGCTTAATAAACTAGATAACTATAAAAAAATGAAGCCCTCTTTGATGAAATTGACTAGGCCCCACACTGATTTAATGCAGTACTAATTTATAAATTACTAGCTGACCCAGAAAACATAGTTTTGCCCCAAATATTGAGGGGTTGACTAAATAGGGGTGAAATTTTGGGGTTGTATGTATTTTTATATGCCGTATCTTAAAAAAATGAAAACAAAAAATTAGGTCCACAAATTAAAAATAAACGTTAAAGGGTGAACAACCCTTATCCCTTAGGGGAATGCAAAATAGATGTCCGATTCTCAGACCTACTGAATAACTACACATATAAATTTTCATAAGGTTCGGTTGAACCGTTTCGGAGGAGTATGGGAACGGACATTGTGACACGAGAATTTTATATATTAGATTGGTAAATAAAAGAAATGACACCGACCTAAGCAGACTCGCGTGATGAGT
>JAOSYY010000014.1:10098851-10111839 GCA_025727935.1 Hebomoia glaucippe
TGCAAACTCTGCACTTGGAAGACGGATTGTGCAACTGTACTCTGTTTCAGGGATGCCTACAACAAAAAATAAAGATAATAATGGGGACATTAAGTTTAAATAAGAGATATTAAATTATTTCTATTGCATGTTTGTGTTTTAAAGTAACATGAGACCAGAATAAACTGTTTAAGAAATTTTGATGTAAATTTAAAAATAAGTTATTTACCATAATTAACTTACCTAAATGTTCCAAATCCAAATTCATAAGTTTCATCTCGTAGTCAGAGACTTTCTCTTGGTTGGGACTCTCAAATACAAAGGTTACTGTGTCTGCATTGTCTTGAGCCTTCATAGTGACTGTGTCCTTGTCCCCTGCACATTTCAGGATCTTTGCCATACTGCAATTAAGTTATCAATTAAATTATTAATGAGAAGATGTCTAATAACTTTTTCCAAAATCTTTCCACATTTTGAATGTAGGACAGAAAATATTTTATGGAATTAAACAAACCTTCCGAGATTCATCCCCATAGATATGTTCCTATCACATCTATATTTATCAAAACCATCAGCTCTCAGCGATAGAGACACCAGTGATACATGAGAGTTGTCCATTGCCTGGAAATTACAAAAAATACTAATCATCACAGATTTATGTTTGTCTATTATGAAAAAGTATGAACTGATTATGTAAAGAATGTTTTGTTTAACATGTATTAGTAAATATGATTCTTATGAGATTTAAATTTAGAATTTTCTTTTTCAGACACATAGTCTGAGACCTAAGGATTCAATTAAGATAAACACTAAAAAAGTAGTATATAATCTTCTACCGTGAAAAAATACAGATACTGAATGTTTTAAGTTTCAGACAAATACTCTCTAAAGTGTGGTAATGTCATATGAATAAACATCCTCTTTTAAAAATATAAATAATACCTGCAATTGGATCCCATTGTCATCGCAATCAAAAGTAGCTTGTGTGAGAAGATCTTTGATGGCTTCTAAGACTTTCTTCAGAATAGAGCTCCGGAGAAGGCGTGCTTCAAACATTTTGATTTATCTGGTGTAAATAATATTATTAATAAAAGTACCATAAACGAAGTAGTTCTCAAGAAGACAACACATTTTTGTTTATAATCATGTAAGACTTTATAGTTTCATCAAGTTTCTGTTAAACTTCTTCGGAAATTAAATTGTACTCTGCACACACCACGACTAAACTACTAAATGGTAAGAAGTATTATACTTTTGTGAGTAAGGGAAAAAGTTAATGTGGAGACGACACAATGAAGGTAACCGTCAATCTTGAAGATTTAAGACCAGAATTCCTCTAAAAAACTGAGGATATAATATTCCTACTACTTTAAAACTTGAAGTCGGAAGCACTTACATTATGTTTTTTTAACAAAAAGTTACAGTAAAACGAACAATTTCAGCAACTTTTCAAAACCCAAGCAATAATGTCGCTGACCTCTTCAAAAAGTGACACCAAACCGGCGACAGCGGCAAGAAATACCGCGAAAACAGTTTAAATATGTCATTTGTCAGTCTCATTAATTGTCTATGGTTAAAGTCTTAGGTCTAAAGCTGCGGTGACACTTAATTCATTGGGTTATTTCCTATTATAATTACATTAATATTATAACAGAGTTAGAAATATGATTGGTCCATTGAACGACATAACCTACTTAAAATCGTCGAAAAATGTAAATTCTTTATCAAAAAACTACATGTACAACTATTTTTCTTGTTAAGGTATATCTTATTAATATAATTTTTAAACGTTACTACTGGTATACACGTATTGTTTTAATAAATACTCTTTTAGTAACAAAGCTTTATTATACCGATATACTTATACTTTTACAAAATAATATTCAATTAACTCAATATACAGACAATATAAGGTAACCTTATGATTTCAATTCAACTACTTGTTCTTGTTTGGGATATGGAGGTAGTGATAGATTATATTTTTGTAATATCCCGGGTGGCAGGAAACGACCACCAAGAAAATGACGAGCTTCTCCGATAAATTCTGGTTTTGCACATAATTTTGGAGCAGAGAGAGAGATTAGTAAAGCCGGCTTTAATGTGTGTTCTGAATCTGGCCCTTTTTCTACATCCCATCCACTTGGAATATCAACACTGAAATTTAAAACATTATTTGATTCAAAATTACTTAAGATTAAGGTTAAAGTAAGTTAATTGAGTGTAATTTCACTCTAAAACTTTTCTAAATATGACTTAAAATCACATACACATTTCTGAGGTTGATACTAATTTTAGTTGTATAGGATTTTACTAAAGTAATAAATATCTTTTTCATAAAATTATTACCTGCAAACAGGTAAGCCTGATTCGACAAGAGTATCTAAAGCTGGTTTTAATGCATCACGTACTGGAGGTTTAAAACTAAATCCAAATAGGGCATCCACCAGCAATTTATATTGATTCTTTAATTGAGTAGGATCTGGTAGTGTTTCTACAATATTCACACCAAACTTTTCACACTGACATAACAAATTTTCATATAAAGGTTTTGGTGTGCGTTTAGGATAATATATAGTGACGGAATATCCAAATAATGTCATATGGCGAGCAGCCACTAAACCGTCGCCACC
This sequence comes from Hebomoia glaucippe, assembly GCA_025727935.1. Taxonomy (NCBI): domain Eukaryota; kingdom Metazoa; phylum Arthropoda; class Insecta; order Lepidoptera; family Pieridae; genus Hebomoia; species Hebomoia glaucippe. The sequence goes on from JAOSYY010000014.1 coordinate 10,101,461, forward strand.
ATTGTTACCTGGTCCGCATATTATTAATGCTGTATTGTGACTGAAATACAATAAAACATATATGTAAGAGAATATTACACTTAAATTAATTAATATACCTAATTAATGTCTGGTAAGTAGCCTAGAATAAACATACGAAGTAGATGGATACACTTTAGCAATAGCCATTGCAACACTTAAGCCAGCTAATTCCATTAACTGGTCTACACTGAACTTATATTCTGTAAACAAGTCTTGATCAAGAGCAGCTGCATTATCTTGACTTAAATATGTTATATTTCTTGTAAACTCGTTGCATTGCTTGCCGGTACAAGACATTTCACTGAAGCTCCAACTATTTGCTACTCTTAGCTGCAAAAATTAAAGAAATAGTAATTTTATAACTAAAAAAACCACATTATCTTGATTTGAGTCTAGCATTTAAAATTTTGATCTAGATTTCTTAACTAACACTGATTAATATGATTAACACTTCAACGATACAATAAAAGATATACAAAGGTCAAGAGGTTACTTAAGAATTAATAAGAAGTCATATGTACCAGAAAAGCAGTTCTGATTATTCTCTTGAATATCATTTATTGCCTCAATGATCACTAATTTATATACAACCCTCTTATAACCGTTTTCTATATTAAAATTAAAGATCTAAGTTTTTCAAACATAAACATGAAACAGCTGTAAACTGTCGATTTATAATTGAAGGATTATAGAATAGATTAAACTATATCACTTTGTTTATACCGAGTTTTAAGTTTTTGCTATCTGCGAAAATATTTATGCTTGTTTATGCGTGTTAACTTGACATCACAAGACAGTCAAGAACTGTCAACTTGACTTGTAAAAATGGCTACGCTTAGAGCGTTTAGTCGTAATATACCTTATTTACGCCAACAATTTTCTGCATTATTAGGAAACACATCGCCTTCAGTCAAATTTATTTGTGTTGTAGTTGTAATAGGATATATATTATCGTTTTCTGAAGATGTCATCAACGTACTTAGTGTTACCCCAGGATATTTACTGCCTCCATCATTTCAATTGTGGTCTACTTTTACGTTTTGGTTCCTTGAAATACATTTGTGGGAGGTGATCATAGATGTGGTTACAGTCGGTTTGTGTGGGAAGCTAATCGAGCCGTTATGGGGTCAAATAGAGATGATGAAGTTTTTTATGCTGACGAATATTGGTGTCGCTTTCTTGACTACCTTTTACTACTTAATGATATTTACGTGGACCCAGGAAACGTCGTATCTATTCGACATACATGTACATGGCCTAGCGGGATACTTAGCAGCTGTTAGCGTCGCCGTCAAACAAATAATACCAGACCATTTGTTGATAAAAACGCCTTTAGGTATGTTTTACATCATAGGTTTCTTATTTAATGTACTTACGATTGAAATAAGAAAAGTTGTTAAAATGTAAATTATATTCTAAGCATATGCAGTCTTGATTTAATAGTAGTCTTTTCAATGGCAAATCTATTGTTGTTGTATGATATTGTCTTAACATTCAACATAAACATAACAATATGTAATATAAATATATTTCAGGTAAATTTACGAACCGATCTCTTCCACTCCTGATTTTAATACTTGCTATTATTTTCTGGGCTGTGGGCGCCCTTGAGGGAACATATCCATGCATGTGGGGCAGTGGTACATTGCTCTCTTGGATATATCTTAGGTTCTGGCAACGTCACAGCAATGGCTCTAGGGGTGATATGGCTGATAATTTTAGTTTTGATAAGTGAGTGTTAAATTCTTTAATTTAATAGTCCAACAGCATTACTTTAAGCATAATTCCAGTTATAAATGATATATTTTAAGTTGGCAGTAGTTAAAAGTAATATTGGAGTATTATAAAAATATCAATGTTCTATTGGTATAATGCTTAACACATCATAACTATATATTCGAGTTTTAACGGCATCTTCGAAACTAAGTCTTAAAATATAGTGATAAGTTATTAATATATATGTTCTATGCAGTTTCTTCCCAACAGTTCTTCAGCCAATAGTGCGAGGTATTATAAGTCCAGTTCATCGCTGCTGTGTTAGAGTGGGCCTTTGCTCACCTAGCCAGCGCAGAGTGCATCTTGCTTTAAGCCCACGAGGTGTTACTATCTCTATGCCGGGTGTTGAACCACAAGATATGGAGAGGAGGCGGTAAGATTTTTTTATTTATAATTCTTCTATATGATTTTACCAAAACAGTATTTAAGAATATGTAAAATTTAATGTCAATATTTAGTCTTGATTGAATTCTATTTAATTATCTAATATATAATTTATTTACTCAATCAAGAGATAACTATCTTTTTTTAAAAATGGTTATCATCTGTATTATATCAGTCCTGACTTACATGACCTTATCAGTCATGACTGATCATATCTTAATCTAATATTTTTATTTTACAGGCAAATAGCACTTAAGGCTCTAAGTGAGAGATTATCTAAGACTTCGGAACAAACAAGACAAAAGAACCTGTCAACCAAAGTAAATATAGACGCAGTGAGGAAAATGCAGTCTTCACATGTAATTCCTCAGTTTCCTGCAGAGCCCGAATCCAGCCAAACGGCTCCAGCTGAAGCCACTCTAGTGGATATTGGCACGGACGCTCCACCCACAACAAAGACTTCATGATCTTAAACCATTGTGAACTGGTAATGTTACAGTAATTTTGGGTAATCCAATATTTTTCCATGTTGAATTTAATGTTCTTGTTAATGGTATTCTGTGTACATATAGATGATTATGTTTTGCACAGTTTAAATAAATATTTGAATAGCAGACATCAAAATTGTATGATTTTACATCTAAGAACAATGACCATTTTTCATGTCATTCATAAAAAAAATAATTTGACTTTATAATGCATACATTTAAATATAATCAACAATATTTGGGATGTGTGAATTAATTTTAATTATTCTAATTTATTTGTGTAATTTAAAGTATGTGTAAATGTTCAAAATATTCCGTTGAATTGGGTTGATTCTGTACCTATGTTAATTTATAAGAAAATTATTAACAAAACTTCAAGTATAAAAAGCATTTACATGGCAACACCACCGTAAAACTTACATTATAAAACAATATTTCTTTGTTTAAAAATGGTTCTTATTGTAGGTTTTATAAGTGTTTAATTGCCAGCCCAATCCGGTATTTAGTATTAGTAATTTGGTCACTATACAATACTAATTCTTTATTTCTTCTGATCTGATTTGTACAAATGAAATAACGCAATATAATACTTACACAATAGCAGTAATTAATCTTCTCCAGATTCCTTAGTGGTGACTAATTGTATTTTTATCACAGTTTCAGTGTAGGGTAGTTTTAAATGTACATAAGGAAGATGTGTTGTGACTATACAGGTATTGACCTAATAAGAGGTTCAAAAAATCTTTGAACAAAGTAATTTGATTAGAAGTGGGAAACTGGAAATTGTTCAGTGTGTTCAATTCATAACTAGTTAGATCATAATGTTAATACTGCTTTTTGTATTACAATATATTTTATATTATTTGTTAATATAAATAACATTGTTTTGTAGGTCGTAAGTAAATTCATTAAAGGGAGGTAATTTTCTTTGGACAAATTAATCCTTTTTATAGATGTTTTCCGAATAAATTCTTTAAACCGGTTATAATATTGCATTATGACCTATTGCGTGATAGGAGCAGAGGTGATAAGACACAGAAAGCCAGGGTGATTTTGTGTTTGCATATGTTTTGATACTTAGTTCCGACCGACATGTTTTTAAATACAATTTTGTATCCTACATTGCAACTGTGTTATATTTCGTAATTGTATCTAAAATGTGAAATTATTTATACATCTGATAAAATTATTAGCAGTATTGTATTTTTTGCATTTGTTGTATGTCTGTTAATGATAATATGAGGTATGTTTGTAAATATTATGTAATAGTGTTAAATAAATAACTAATTGATTTTGTATGTGTTTTCTTTTATTAGGTGTTATTGTTTCATTATATTTAATGAAGCATTTCACAGGATATTTCAGAAGCATATAACAGGCCAGACAAGGAGTTAAAGGGAAAGCATATTTCTAAATCTATTGCACTCTGCAATTTTCTTTGAGTTTTAAAGACATATAATGCAAACTTGAGTATCGTAATAACTCTGACATTTAGCATAAACGCAAATAAAACTTCACTTAATCTTAAATAACATCTTATTATAAGTATTTTCGATAAATGTAACAGTGATTTTCAACTGTGTTGTTGTGAATGCTATCTGTAGTAATGATGTTGGCTTTGGGCCCATTGCTGCGGCGCCGGCGGTTGATAGGTATCTGGCCAGCGGGCCGCGTCGCCCAGATTGCTGGGCGGCATCGCTACAGGAGTGCCCATGGGCGGAGTCACGTTGGCGGTCATAGTTGTACCTGAAGTAGTTGTACGATAAGTCAACAAACCTAAATTCAAAATAAGAAAGATTTTTTGCTTGTTACACCTATTCACCTGATTGGCTGTAGTAATCTGGATTGTTTACATTTTGGTATAAAAATGGATGATGCTTTGGGGACAGTAATTATATACTATATAATATTGTTAATAATAAAGTATGTGGGAGAGGACTGACCTGGTCCAACATAGGCGGCTGGTGGCGCAGTGTAGGCGGGCGGATAGTAGGGCGGCGGCACGGCCATGTTGTGCGCCAACACTGGCACGCTCGACACAGGCACCGCGGGCGGAGGCACCGGCTGGGGACTCTGCTACATTAAAATACTGCACTTTGGTACATCATTATATGCCCTTATTCACACAACCACAACAATATTTATCACATTTAACAGAATATAAGCTGGAATGTTCTACTTTTGTAGATCTCACTATATAAGTTCTAAAACTAAGTTCCAAACTCCCAAGACTGATAATGTCAGAGGGGACCGATTTGTTTCGGTCAGTGAAAAAGGCATGTATAGACAATGGAAATGTAAATTTAAAAAATTATAAAAAATATAGGTACATTAACGTATTTCCATGTACTTTCATTACAAAGTTATTTGCTTACTAACTTCTGCCAGCGTCTTCGCTCGCGTTCATTTCAGTTTTCACACCTTGGGTTGCATTATTGCACTTTTAGTAAGAATTCCAAAATTTTTTGTAAACATAAAATAGCCTACAGTCTTGCTCGATAAATGTACCATGCGAAATGAAAGAGATTTTACAAATTGGACCAGCGGTTCATGGGGGCGCGTTTAAGCAAACAAACTTATAACATTAGTACACATTTCCAGGCGTGACTCGAGGTTGAATCTATATCCTAAGTGATTAATAAAAAAATAGCAGTTTGTGCCAGTTGCATACCTGGTAGTAAGGGTAGTATGTGTGCTCTGTGTGGTCGTGTATGGGCACCGCGATAAGGTTGGCGCGGGAGGCCCGCGGCCGCTCGGAGTGCGCGTGGACGGGAGGGTGTGCGCGGGGGTCGCCCGCTTTGCTTGCCACCTGTAATTTAAATTAATATTTTTTGAACACGCAACACTCGTTTGAGGAATAACATCTCATCATTGCATAGGCTATCACAAATTTACTTATTACTAGCTGACTTAGCGAACGTCGTTTTGCTACATAAGTATACAAAATTTGGGGATGATAATTTAGAGTTGTATGTATTTTTTAAAGCTGTATCATAAAAGCAAAAATTTTTTTCTCAGAAATAAAATAAAAAGTTTTAGGCAAGGATCACCCCTAATATGTAGGGGTATGAAAAATAGATAGTAGCCGATTCTTAGACCTACTAAATATGCATATAAAATTTCATAAGAATCGGTCGAGCCGTTTCGGAGGAATATGAAACGAACATTGTGACACGAGAATTTTATATATTAGATTCTCTCATATATTTATTTTCTCAATTAGGTTTTTTATAAAATAGATATAAAAGTAAAATACAAAAACGTTAATAAAAAATAAAAATAGTAAAAATCGTAATCTGGAAGGCCACCAGCAGTGGAGCTTGGTCCAAGCTACCAATGGTTACGGCCGCAGAGAAAGAAACCTTCTCACAAATTTACTTGTTTATTATTAAAGCCTACAAACTGTACACACTTAACTTATAAGGAATATAATGAAAACTTTGTATACATCTAACTTAAAGATAAACTCAACATTCTGTAAAAAAAATATTTACAGAAAAAGCCTATATATATACTAATATAAAATAATAATTAGAGAGCATCTTTTTAATTTTGTATCAAGTTTATATTTTTTTTTTGACTTTTCGGACAGAAATGTTATAAGTAGTTTTCTTAAATATTTATAGTCAACAATATTCTTTAAACACAGAAATTTCGTACATACCGATAAAGGTTTTACTAGTGTGAGTGATGGCTGTTCCGGTTCCTGTTTCCCGTCAACCCCACTGGACACATGCCTATGATTTATGTGTGCTTGCAGATCTCTCTGAAAATTAATAAACATTTTTTTATAATAAAGCAAACTCATATAGGGAACTATAGATATGGAGTAATTTTATATAATAGTAGTTTAACAGTCGTTACATTTACAAAGCAGGTTTACATTTTGTATAATACTGGCGGACCCGACAGACTTTGTCCTCTTAAAAAGATTTGTAATGTGGCAGTTTTTTGTTCCTACCTATTTTGTAGTCGGGGTAGAAAATTCTCCTGAACAGAATTGTCATATTGGTCTACATTTTAGTTACAAAACGTTTGTATGGGAAAAATTTTCTCACCGCAAAAACCGTTCTTGAACTTCAACAAAAATTAAAAAAAAGAATTGTCCAAATTGGTCCAGGCGTTGTTAAGTTATGAGATGGTAAGCATATACGCTTACCATCACATTTTGTGAGTCGTTTTTATATTATAGATACATTGGGCACAGCATTGTATCATGATTTTATTTTTACTTGAAGCAAATATTTATTTAGCATGTTCGATAAAAAACAATGTTACCTGAGACAAGTATGTCCTCCTACATCCTGTGTTGCCATATCTTGATCCCGAATGTGTACACATAAACACTGTTCCTAGACCGGTTTGTTCCACCCTTAACACCTATTTTAGAATTTAAACAATATATTTATGATAAGAACTATTAATCTAGGCTTTATATTCAATCTACAGTCCAAGTTATGAGTCAAGTCTCAGTCAAATTATCAAATTGCACAAAGAATAAACTGTTACTAAAATCCAATTACTAAAGTGAAATTGAAGTTCTGGCATACATTTAGGATATCCTGAGTTACGAAATAAATTGACTTAGATTAAAAAACGAAAATTTATACCTTCTCTCTACAGCGTGGACAATGTGTATGGTCAGATCTTGCACATGATAAACAAAATACATGTTTACAGGGTATCTGTAACAATGAAGAAAATCTTGATCTATAAATCTATTTTATCAGTTATATAAAAATTATAAATGTGAATTAATCATTTGTTTTGTTTCATTTTTATTCCTTCAAATTTTATAATATAAATTATTTACCATTCGCCCATAAATGAGTATAGGTTTTGAACATGTATCACAGCAATAGATCATAGGGTTGAGGACTTTCTCCCCTATTAAATTAGCTCTATGATTCCACTCAAGCCGCAACATGGGCTCAGGGGGGCCCCGTTGTATTGTTGTGAACACTGGTGCTTCTAGCTGCGATATGTCTGATGGTACCTCCACTGAAATAAAAATAAATACAAAATTTTTATTATAATGTTGAATGTTGTTAAAGATATGAAAGTGTAGTCTAATAAGACATAGTCTAATTAATTATTCATTGCTGCTAATTCCGCCAGCCTTGCTTTAGGTAAAAATTATTCGCTCAATCTGAATTAAAGGAAACTAAAATTGTCTATTAAAAAGAGTACACCAACGGCTAAACAACACTATTAAGAATTATAAGTTAATCCTCATACAATAGAATTACTTTCTACATATTAATATAAGCAAAATTGTTACAAAATTGTTTCAGTTATTATGTTCAATGTTTTATAAGTAGTCAGTATTCTATAATAACTTACGTTTGGCAGGTTCATTTTGATCATTTTCCTCTTTACTCTCTTCCGTATTAGGTTCTTCTTGTTCAGTAATAGTTTCTTCCATCGAACATTCCTCTTCATCAGAGGACATCACCTTTGGCACTTTTTTGCCTCTTCCACGCCGACGGCCACGGCCTCTCCCTCGGCCGCGACCCCGACCACGTCCACGGGCATTTCTTTTCTCACTATTCATTTATATTTAAACTTATTCAATTATTATGCTTTTCGAAACTAATATAACCTCACTACGCTAGATTGGAACGCAAAAACGTCGTAGTAGTAAGTAAACAAAACTATTTTAAAATACTTCTTAGTTATATTTAACTAATAAGGACTCTTGTAATATTTATCACAGTTATTTCAATATCTAACCGAAGTTTAGAACACAAAACTATAAACGAAATCAAAATCATTGACAATTCTCAGTTTGACATTGTCATAACTCATAACTTTAACGCACAGACTATATGATTTAACAGTCACTGAGTGATCAGCTAGACAGAGTATATACTTTGTGTGGTACGAACAATATCTACCACAGATTAATATATAGGTATATTAATAATTTATTTACGTCTATCACACGCACTTGTATACTTTTAAATATGATTTGCAATTCCTAAAGTAAGCAGTTCAAGCTAAATAACACTGATAATAATAAATTCAGTCAGTTTTTTAAAACCGTCAAAATTGACTCGAGTTTAAGAATTATATTATGTAACTTTTGTATGTTTGGTATAAAATACGTGGTGGAAATAAACAACCTTGCAGATTAAAATAAAAATAATCACTATCAATCAATAATAATTTAACGAGATTTATTCCATTTATCAATATCTACACAATGATATTGACCTTGCTCTTCGTGCTGAAATGAAAAGCACTTCAAAATTGAATTATCAAAGTGAATTAACTACCACTTCAAATACTGAACATATGAAGTGAAAATAACTTTTAAAAGCTTTTAGCCTTTTTGTATACGCTTTCACACACATCAAAGTAGTTATATTAGTTTTGCTAATCCAAGGCTAATAATTTGTATTGATGCTATATGAGCCGATAAAACAGTTTATCATTCACAAACTACGGCAAATAGGTAATGCATAAAAGATCTACCCTTCTGTTTCTACACTCATTACCTGCTATACCGAGGTGTTGGTAGGATAAATAAGTAATAAGAAGTGAATCAGTATCTCGGAAACTCCCAAATTGAATTAAATTAGACAAAAACATCTCCTAATTGTCTTTTATTGTACAGACAAGTTTGATTAAAATTTTCTGAACAATAATTGATTATAAACAGTATCTCTTTATCTATATTTCAGATACTTACGTGCCTATTGGTTACATAAGAGACGTACCGCGAAAGGTCGATGGCGACCACAAAGCGGTCAGGGCCGGTTGACGATCCCCCTTTAAGCTGGGATGAAGTGTTATATCTAGTTAGTGCTGACTTTAATAAACAGCTATTTCTAGAGTTTGTAGAGTCTATATGCATTGTAAAATCTATTTGAACTTTTAATGTTTCAAATGGAAAATAATGTGAGAATGACGGTAACATGGCACATTAGGGTGCAAATTGTACAAATTCTACTCGAATGATTGTTACAGCTAATAAAAGCATATTTTATGTGTATCTGTATAGTAAATGACGGGCTTCCTACTACAATTTTTTAAAATATTTCAAAGCTAGTTCTAATAAATTGTGACATAGATTGATGTTGGTCGTTTTTTTTCTGTTTCAACGTAAATATTTCTAAACAAAAAGAAGCACATTTGGTCAGCAAAATATTTACGTAGAGATAATAATTTGTTTGTATTACAAATATTGTGTGGGTTATACACGATTGAAGCGTGGCTTTATAAGTACGCGGAGTAATTTATTTAACAGATGTAATACCTTAATATTCTACAACGCCTACATCTTAAATTAAACTAGACAGACGTTGAAGAATATTTCACAATGAATAACCGATAACAGGTCAGTTTTAAAAATAAATTTTGGCAAACTCTTACTTCCTTGAACCGTGGAACAGTCGCGAAAACCGATGACGTCCATAAGGAAATGATTCTTTGGAAATAGTAATTACCGAACACTGGCCTATGTTTCATTATATTTAAACTTGTAAAGTTCGTTTACATTATATACTGTTACGGCTAGGTTATTTGTATATATATTACGAAAAATGTTCTTTAAAGTATATACGGCGCTAATTTACAGATAGAGAATTTATAAAACTTTTGCGTTTGTTCCGGATAGTCTATGAAAAAGCTTGACCGATTTTTTCTTGTTCACAACCAGATCATATGTCAAATGTATAACACGGCTTTCTTTTGTGAGTTTTTTTT
>JAOSYY010000014.1:10111939-10123518 GCA_025727935.1 Hebomoia glaucippe
CTTGACCGATTTTTTCTTGTTCACAACCAGATCATATGTCAAATGTATAACACGGCTTTCTTTTGTGAGTTTTTTTTAAATTAACATCAAATCATCGAATACTCGAAACAAAACATAAATAAGGCCGTCAGAGCAACGTCACTAAAAATCACAATTGATGTAACATGGCTAAGGCTCTTAAGGTTGGCAACGCATCTCCTAGGTTTGCTGATCTTTGAGGTTCTCATGAGCGACAGGAATCGCTTAGTATAGGCTTCCTATCATATAAAAAAAATCAATAAGTTCAATATCAATGAACTTTTTACACTTAAACAAGTAGTTTCAACTAAACACTACCTGAACCAAATGGGTAATGGAGGTAGAATGTTCTGAAGTATAAACACTGCTATGAAAGGTAGAATTTAAGGTACGATGCCAAGATTGCATCGTTAGTATTCTGATATGTGTGTTTTCAGAGAAATAACTGAACTGGTGTGATAAGGTCAGTACTTAGTAACACAACCATGCTTGTTGTATGTTGAGATGGTTTTATTATGTGGCGATGCATCAAAACGAACCAAATTGTAACATGAACCAATGTTTAATAAAGCCAGCAATAAAACAATATCTTAATTAAATAAATATTGTAATAAAAGTTAATTTAAGAGTTTATTGTTCCTTACTTAAAACTGTTTGTCGTAATTTCACACGTTAGCATTAATTATTTATTAGAAAACTAAAGATTCCCTGCGGTTTCTCTCGCGGTCATTTTATGAAAACATATCATGTTGATGATGATGAAATACATATAGCTTACTCCTCATAACATTAGCTATCTCTTAATAAAAATCCTGATAGAATTCATGTTGCCATTACAGAGATTAGACGGAACAAATAGGTATAAACATTTTATAAATTTTCTTCTTATTATAGTATCGTACATGACTATATTTTCAAAAGCATAATGTTATTGTGTCATAGATAAACTTTTCAAATTTAATTTATTAGCGTATTATGCAATCTAAATTTAATACATATTAAGAATGAACCAAAGAATATATGTGTTAAGACTACTCTGCTAGTTGCGATTTCGAAAATTTTCAACGTAGAAGTTGCCAAAAAAAACGAACTGAGAACGTCTAGTTCGTAATGGGTTCCAAACAATGCCTCCACGTTGAGATCTTACAACAGCCTCCTTCAGACAGTGCTAGACAGCAAGGGTACTAAAACGTTAATTATCGTCAAAATTTACCCAAAAACAGGTATTTTTTTGATAAATATGTTTGAAATATTACATGGGACGTGTCCTATAAAGTTTTTACAGATCCATTATAAAGATTTGATATATTTAGTCTATGTTAAATGATATACTTAATACTAGTAATCTTAAAAATTATAAGTTGATTAAAAATGATACATTTCATCGTGACGCGTTCAAAGAACTTACAAAATTCAAACCTCTTTTATTTTAGACGCTGCGCAGATTAAATTTAAGGATAACGTAGGTGGTAAGTAGATACTCTAACAGTCTGTGGTACGTTACTGGAAATCGATTGACTTTTAATCAAAGTCAACATCATGTCACGTTTGGTTTACGTACGGGCTGTATAAATGTTTTTTATATCATTGTAAAAATTATCGCCTTAAAAACGGTATTGGGTAACTGTCTACAAATACTAAGGAATACGTAGCACTTATCATATATTCTTTAAAGGGAACCGATCATAAAAACGAATAAAATTTAATCCAATAACAAGATATAACAGATATGAATTTTAATAAATGTAATAAACATGATAAGTAAATTACAGAATGAAGATTTAAGCGCACATTATCGCTTTTTAATACTTTTATGTAGACAAAAGATAAAGCAAATATGTTGACGTCTTTATTTATATATAGTCTTTAGATCCATATACATATATGTATTGACCAGAACTTATATAATCTGCTGTAAGCAAGCCGCATCTGAGTGCAATAAACTATAAAGGTTTGAAGGTGCTTAATCTGCCCTAAAACTGACGTAAAACGAGATTCAAAGATAAAATTAGCGTTTGTTGTTACAATCTGAGCAGTAGGCGTAATTTTAATTTATCTAAGAAAACTGTTTACCCTTCGTGACTAGAAACTGGTAGCGGCCTTTCAATCTGGGCCGCTAACCTATTCCTTGCATTTGAAATTTATCGCGTCATGCAGACAGCAAGTAGTGGGGACAAGCGTTATTGTACCTATTAGAAGTTTTTACAGAATATCGCTTTTTATATACGTACTCGCGTTTACCAGCGGTTTTGCTTCCGTTAATTTCGATTTTTACATCTTGTGTTACATTATTGGACTTTTAGTAAGGATCCGTAATTTTTTGAAAATATATGAAAGACTTTTCAAATCGGATCAGTGGTTCCTGAGTTTAGCGCGTTCAAACAAACAAACTTCTAACCTTTATAAGTATAGATAAATAAATTAAAGTTTTTAATATTAAAATAGCAGAGTTTTCCCAATTCATATGAAATTATATACGATATTTATAATAGAAACACTAACAACATAATTTGTATTATTATGTTAATAAAGTTTTTCTGATTGCGTTATAATAACAGACTATTGTCTTTTAAAGATTCTTATTTGTTCAACGGTTTGTTCGTCTGTTTGCTCCAGCTGATGTTCGAAACGGTTGGAAAGATTTTGGCGGGACTTTCACTTACTAATTATATCTGTGAAATGCTCTATCAGTGAATTTCCCTACAAAATCGATCCGCTTCGAAGATTGAGCGTAACAAATAGACAAACATGAATATTTTATGAACTATTTCTCTATTATAAGAATAGATGATACTTAATCATCTATATACAAGATATACATTTAGAAAATAAAAATTATTATTTTGATATTACAAATGGACTTAAATATCTTTTGTACATATAAAAACTTATTAACATGCTAAGCAGCGAAAAAACTATTAGAGAAAATATTAGTGTAGATATTCTTAAAACTTTAGGTAGATAAACCCTAATTGTTTCTGTTAGTAGTACTAAGCCCTAGTTTCGCCAAAGTACTGAGCCTATCTAAAGCCACTTCAAGGTCTCAAATCGCATTTTATCTGACTTTAATCTGTATTACTACGAATGCAAAATTATGTGTCTGTTTCCTAAGATTATTCTTGTTCTGCAATTTGGGTCTGGTTCACTTTAACGGCACTAAATCTTAGCAAATTTATATATTGTTTTCTACTAGATATATACATATAAATAAAAATCTTAATGTATAAAAACATATATAGTTTTAACGGAAAGGCAATTTTTATATTTCTTTTAATGTATAAACGAGTATTTTGGAAATGACGAAAAAATAAAAAGTTTTATAAGCTTGATATTATATGTCTTTCCGTGCGAGTCTTGCGACATCATAACTCTTAAAGGAAGGGACCGATTTTGATGCAGTTCGTTTCATTTAAAAATTCACATAACAGGTATAGTTCTTAGTTATTTTAAGAAGTCATGCATAAGCTGTACATATATGTTAAACTATGTTTATTAATAAGACCAGATAACTATGTTGCATATGTTGTATATTTAAGTAAATAACATTCAGACACAAGACCTAAGTACTTTTGACCTTTTCTATATTAATTCTAAAGTCTGACGCAATATTTATTGATGTTTGCATTGGAGATAATTCTCGTTTAGTTTACGTGTTTAAACATAGGTTAGTTACGTATTATTTGACGTGGGGGGATCATTTACTGATAACGTTTCATGAATAGAGGATAAAAAGGACGTTTAACCATTTTGGATTTAACAAATTTTTCCTGTAACAACGATGTTAAGATTGTAAATCGAAAAACACCTAAGTGTAAAAAGTGAAATTACTATTTTTATTTATCAAAGTTAAAGAAACTTGAAATGTCTGCTTGTAACATCTATATAACAACATTTGAAAATATTCATATGCATTGTTTTGTTCCACAACCACCCGATCTTTGAGATATATCTTGCCAGGCACAACCACTTTGTGGCGTAACTTCCGCCGGAGGCTTTGCCGGACTGTTACGACTTTCTAAAAAAGAGTATATAATCCTGAAGTCTCCAAGGCCCCTTATCTTCACTTGCCGTATGCTTGTTTGCCGTCCTATAATATAAAATCGTTAAGACAATATAACTAGTTTTTACTTACAACGCGACAGCTAATTGGGCTAATCCGGTTAGTTGTAAAGGCTACTAGGGCCAACAATGTGGTTTATCGAAAAATTACTGTTACGATTTATTTAATGTTTCATTGCTTTACGAGTAACCACATAATTCATAGCAATATAATTGAAAATAATTTGCGACACCATTTAAACTACTTCAGATACTTAATAAAATAAACAGCATCAAATTTGGTCAATTCATGTACGAGTTACGACACGGACACAAACATACAGGCAGACATATCAAATTTACAGGTGTATAAAAAGTAAAATTATTAAAAAATATTTATCAGCCCACAACACAAGAATTAGCTTAAAAGCGTCTTGATAATGGTAATTTTTATACCAATACAAACACATGAAAATCGGCTCATTCGCTAAGGATCTACAATGCAACAAATAGGCACATTAAACACCTCCTTCACATTTTAAATTAAAATGTTTAATTTTATAATTTTGGACGTGCTGATGTTAAATTTGTTTTATTTTTATTTTTAAAGTAAGCAAACATTATAGACAATTAAAATACACATAAAAATAAATATAACGAATTAAATAAGTATAAAATAAAAGAAAAGGGAGTTTAACAGAAAAGAAATTGAATATTTAGTTGTAAGAACAAAGGTTAATTGGAATATAAAATATGCTTTAAATGATTTCTAAGAATTTCTACTGTATTGTCGTTATTCAATCAAAGTATCGAATTGTTTTGTTCCAAAGTTCCTATGAATAATTAACTAAAAACCTTGATTCTAAATCGAAACCCGTTTTTCCTTGACCCGTAAACCGAGTGAGGGGTAATGTAGTACAGTGTTTAACTGAAGCCATAAACAATGGCCGTTCTAGCCAACAGTAACAAGTTATTTGCAACGCGAAAAGTGAAAACTAAATCTTCACTTCAGCTATATAGTAAACTGAAGTTTACAGGGAAACTATTTAAATACACTGAACAGAATCTTTAGTGATGTAATTTATTCGATACTAACGTCTGCCGGCGGTTTCGCTCACGTTTATTTTGTATTTTAGTCCTTGGGTTACTAGACTTTTAGTAAGGAACCTTAATTTTTTTGAAAATATCCTTCCTGCTGTTCCTGAGATAATCGCGTTCAAACAAACTAACTCTTCAGCTTTATAATTATTTTTATTACATACTATAGATATACCGACATTCTTTGTCTGGTTAAACGATATTAAATACTATGTCTATTATAAACCAGCGTGTCCCGTAGATTCTCACGCGTTATTTTTATGTACCTGTACGATATTTTAAATTTTCAATGGCAAAGGAAATTAGACATTCAAACATTTGTTTGTAAATCTGACCGATACTTCATATGGTTTAATGTTGTTGTAATAAAATTTTGTGTGAATGTAAATTCCGATTTAGAAACGGATGGACCATGATGAAAAATTAAGTCATATTTTTTCAATATTTTTTATCCTCATCATAACATATGAAATTAACGCGGGTAAAATTATCATTAAACTCAAAAACGTTTATCCCAAAAAAAATCACGGTACATCGCTAGCTACTCAGACAAAACCGGGGCTAGACACTACACTAAATATATAAATTAAGTGCTTAAATTATGTTCAAAACAAAATTTAATTATGCCAAATTATAATGAACGCCACGTTTCTTAACATTCGCGAAAACATAAAAACGCCAAAAAAATTTACACTATTACGCAGGAATATAATAATTCAAACTTGTTTGTTTAATTAATTCATATATTCAGCTGCTCAAAGTATTATGGTCAATGTGTAAGACTTCCGGCACGCCTTCAATACGTTGATACTAGGCGTTTCATATTATTTATTGTTATATAGACTTATAAGAGGCATCTAGACCGATGTGTGGTATTTTTTTGAGATCCAACAAAAATATAATTCTCTATTTACAACGCTATTAACATTTCATATACAGAGTGTTTTGGGACTGCTCCCAAAAACGAAGACAGGTGATAGTACTAATGACACGTTTATTGAAGAGACGGAATAAAATTCGATCCTTACTACAAAAAGTCATATTTTTAAAACATCATTTTTCTCATTATATTTGCTCTTAATCAAAAAAGAATGGGTGGCTACCTGTTGTATTAATGTAATTAAAATGGGATATAATAGGAATCTAAGCCCTTTCGTTTTAAAATGTACTCGCATAGAATTTATAAAAACTATTTAAATATTAAACACTTATAATCTACGTAGGTTTTGTCAAAATTATTTCTCAGATTTCAAATTTTATATCTGGCTTTGTAAGATTAATTTGGACGAAGAACGAATATAAAAAAACCACATACGTATAGAAACAGATATAAGAAATTATTATTTAAATAAAATATGTTCATGGAGGTATTTCTGTAAAATATACATCTTAGTGGATTTACTAAATACCAGACGCGGATGTAGACGAATTTACAAATCTTTTCTCTAATGGTTTTTTCAAAACTACGCCGAATTTTTGGTGACAATTTATTTTTACGCGCCAATCTCGCGCTCGGTAACAAATTTTGATTTGGAGGACGTTCGCGAAAATATATTGCTTCGCAAAATATTATCAGAGAAATAATTGTTGTAGAAAGATTTTCCGTATTTAATTTTAGTTATTCGTAGTCTTTCGCCGTTGGTTTAAGGCAATGACATACCTACTATATTGAAAGAAAGAACTCTGACAAAATGTTTAATCTTCATTGCTTATATAACAAAGATTTAAATATTTACACATCTTTATAAATGTTCCTGAATAACCATCGTGATTCTGTTAACTTACAAACAAGGAGAACGCATCAAAATCGGCTCTCTCATTTAGGAGCAATGATACTACAGACAGACCAATACATACAGTCAGACACGTCATATTTTTCTCTAACATAACGAATGAGAATTTTACATAATAGCCATTTATTTCTTGTTAAGGATACTAGTAGGATGACGTAAAAATAAAGAAAAATATAGAGACGTCATCCTTTCATGACAAAATTACCGAATTACCGATAAAACAATTACGTTGCACAATATTTAACATATTAGATATGGCAACAGTTAATATCAAGAAATAACGTTATTTCATCAGATCGCTTTTATGGTCTGATATGTGTGACTCACTATCGTGGAATAAGCATAGATGATGAAACTAAGCAACAACGCTATTAAATCACCATATAAAGCTTCAAATAACAATATGAATATTTAAAATAGTTTTTATAACTTTGCATTGCTTCTTACGTCTTTCGCACATAGACTATAATAACATTGTAATAATATATAAAAACTTATTTTTCTCGATCAGCATAGACAATTTATCTAGTTGGGTATGAGAATTTTGTCAGTAAAAATATTTTATATTTCAATTCGAATTTTTATATGATTCTTTCAACTTAATTTAATTTATGAGAATTACGTTGACATTTGACAAATTGTGTATATCTAGAGAGCTTCAAAAATTTACATTTAAAAACAGTGTTAATGCATACATATAATATTTAGAATATATTTTTGTCTATTTTACGCAGCAGATCTGATCTCATAATAACCTAATTTCGTACGACTGTTTTTTAAACGACCTTTTTCGTAGAATTTATTCTGTGTAGACGTTAATGTTCCATCCGTTGTCGTATAAAAATCTATCACACTAATATCATAACTTACAGTGACAATCAATTTAAGAAAAGATAAAATTTATAAAAGATCCGAATCCCAGAAAGTTAATATTATCGGACTTAGCATTATTTTTATTAGGCCAAGTCAAATTTATAAAATAATCTTTTCTTTCAGCGGCGGCGCTAGTAAAATTTCATTCGGAAAATTGTCAAATGTAAAATTGGTGCCAGTGACCTCATTCACGGAAATAGGTCGTGGGAGTCGACTCATTTGACTCACTTCAGGAATCTTTACAATATTTATTATCTGTATAATATTTTCGATTACAGGAAGCAGATAAATGACAAGTTGTGTACCGTTAATGGTGGACTACCGGTCCTCGATTTTATCTTTTATTTTTTAATTGGACGAAAGATTTTATGGTATAATAAATTTCTGATGTTTGCAAGTTTTTAACGTATTAAGAAAATATACTTTTGTTTTTTGTATGATTTTAAATTTTGCTAATTATAATAAAAACCAACAGCGTTATTATTCTGAAGACGTTAAGGTATATAATTTTTTTATGATTATAATCGGCATAAAAATTTAAAAAATAAAAATGATTTAAAAATAACTACATTAGTAGTCTTAAAATTAATGATAAGAATTAAAAAAATAGGAAATGAACGTTTTTTTTTTGTTTTTACATAAGAAAATTGCAATATTATAGCTACTGACACCTATCTGACCTATCTGTATACATTTTTTGCGAGTCTGCTATCTGTTTGATCGGCTTATCTCCGTAAGATTCGAATCGATTTTGACAGGACTTTCACGGGCAGAAAGCGAATACTATACTACGCATCTTAGGCTACTTTTATTTATAAAAATAATCAGAGTCCCGTACAATATCGTGAAAACCCATTACATTCTGTTAATCAAACTAAATGTTTGTATTGTGAGGTTTCTTTAGGAACAAATGACTCCGGCGGTACACCGGCTATCCGATCGCATTCGCGAACAAATCAGAGAAACTCACATACATTGTTTGTAAAGCCTTTGTTTACAAAGTCAACATAAATTCATGGCATGATCTAACTAAACATTTCAACAATGAAAGGTTCAAAGTGGTCTGCTCGCATTTTTGACACAGTAACACACGGTCGACCTAATTTCTAACATTGTTTAAACGTACGCGGCGCCTAGCCAAGTCTATTTTGATTTTTATCTACGTGTTAGTTATCGCGTGGTCTGTATCCCATAATTTTTTGCAACGTCTGATGATTTGCGCAGTTGATTCATATGGTGATAGAAAAAAAAATGTAGAGAATAGTAATATTACAGTTTGTGGCTTCTAATCCAAATTTACAAAAATACTCGCTGTTGCCCTATTAATAATATAAAATAACGAGTGCTAAGGGACCGATCCCGAAAACAAAGATAGATCATAGTACTCATGACACCTTTGATGATAAGACAGAAAGAAATCGATCCTGACTAAAAAAAAATCATAATGCGAAAAACTTTTTAAAAATATGACTTTTTTTAGTCAGGTTCGAATTTTTTTCTGTGCCATCATAAATGGTGTCATTAGAACTGTCACCTATCTTCGATTTTAGGAGCAGATAGTACTAATGACACTTTTGATGAATGGACGGAAAAAAGCGATCTTGAAAAAGGAAAGATATATTTTTAACACTTTTTATTAGCATTATTTACACTCCATCTTGTTAGTACAGCTAAATGAAATAATATTTTCATAAAATACATTACTTTACTAAAAAAAAAAGAACCAGCAATGCAGCATGATGACAAAAACAGCTGGATTAACATGATGGATCGAAATAAAGCTAATAAAACGTTTTAAAAAAATAATTTTTTTTAGTCAGGATCGAATTTTATTCCGTCCCTTCAGCAAAGGTGTCATTAGTACTATCACCTGTCTTCGTTTTCGGTAGCAGTCTCCAAACATTCTGTATATATGTATATAGAATGTGACTAAGATAAAAATGGTAACTGGTATTATAAGTATCTGTGTTTGGATGCAACTAGTTAACAGCGGTCATGCCAAGATTCTGTTTAAGGGACATCGTGTGCATTCTAAATGGCTCATAAATTTCTACTTAACGTGTCATGCGACATGAAAATGATATAACTGGACTAGTTATAGATTTGTTTTGATGAACTTATGAAAACAAGTCCTTGAACTGAAGTACTAAGGATTATTTCCTTCCTTACAACATTAATAAGGACTATTTGTGCTAAATTACAACAAAACGAGAAGTTTCATTTCGAGGAAGGTAATCTTGCGACTTTTAAAATTTTGTAAGAAATAAAACGAGTTGTTTTAATTAAAATTAATAGCTATTATCCGCAGCTTCGCTTGTCCTAAAGTTGATTTTGTCGACGACTGGTTGTTGATCCATACAGAAATATTTAACGTATAACATATTAATTTATGTGTTGCAGGTTTATGGTATTCTTTGTACACTTTTCTAACCCCATTTCGTTTTTAGAGTTTTACATTAAATATGCAATTTTTATACTTTTAATATCAACAACATTTTTGTATAGCGATATAATAAAAAGTTGATAAGTAATTACTCCCGGTCCACCCACTATTCTATACCAAAATTCATCATAATCGATTTAACGGTTTAGGAGTGAAAACGTAACAAAAAACACTTTCACATTTATGATACTAACGATTTCCTGCGGTTTCGCTCGGATTAATTTCTCTTGTTAAGCCTCTCGTGTATCGCGAACTTTAAATAGTTCTTAGATTTTCCAATTTTCTTTGTGTAAACCTTTTCAGTATTATAAAATTTAAAGAAAAATAAACATGAAAAGTGTTTTTGAAATGAGAAATCAGCTTTCGCCGGACATTTTCTAAATATGATAAATTCCTACCTTTCAAGAAACGAGCCTATATCTTTTGGAAAGATCGGCAACGCATCTCCAAGCGTACTACCTATATACTGGTTGATTACATCGGGGCCAAAGAAAACTTTTCATTTTATAAAAAGAGTATTATATACTACATATTTACAGAGGTACGTTAAGGCTAGGCCGTTTAAGTTTACATTAATTAATTTGATTCGGTGCCAACATTTAAAAGTGATAAACGGATCGCGTTAGACATCTATCAAACAATTCTATATTTTCTTTTCTTGAACGAGCATAATGTTTATACATTTGTGTGTAATGTGTAAGTTCCTATTTTGGCTTCAATGTCATAAGGACCTGGAATTTAGGTTAAGAATGATTGTTTAGTGATATTTTAGGATGAACGACTATCTCCTTGCCAAATGTATGTGATTTATACGATCTTGCGTGATGCTGATCGGACATAACATATGATAAAATTATACAATATTTGTTTACATATACAGTAGTGAGAGCTCGAGCCAAAAGTTATTCATGCTGATAGGAGAATTACTCTTATATAAATTGACTGTCATCTTTGGTATGTGGTGCAATAAGCAAAAACTACGACCTGATCCTATATATAAAATTCTCATGTGACAATGAAAGGCTCCTCTGAAACGGTTTGACCGATTTTTATAAAATTTTTATGCATATTCAGTACGTCTAAGAATCGGCTACTATATTTTTTGTACCCCTAAGTGGTAAGGGTCTTCCACCCCTAACATTTATTTTTTAGTTTTTAGACAAAAATTTTTATTTTTATTTTTTTTATGAAATACTATACAATCTCAAATTTTCAGCCGTCTACAATCAACTGCTACTTTTTAATCTAATATATATAAATCTCCTGTCACGATGTTTGTCCGGGATGAACTCGGAAACTACTGAACCGATTTTAGC
>JAOSYY010000014.1:10157439-10167760 GCA_025727935.1 Hebomoia glaucippe
GCTAGTTAAATTTAATTATACGATTGTTTTATTTTGTAGTTTTATGTTGCTACACTTCTGACATAGCTATCTTTTCATATTCCAATAATTTTCTTATATGTAGGTATATCGAATTATAGAAATATTTTTCTCATTGAGAATGTAATATTTTAAGGTAACGTCAAATAAACCTGATTTTAAAGAAAATTGTAGATTGTTTTGGGAAACATTGAAAATTATTTTAATTCTATATTTATAGAAACATGGTGAAAATAGTAATGGATAGGATAGAAATGAGTTTATGACTTACAATAAAATATGTACTCTTTCTTTTTCAATTAAATCTAAATTAATTTGGCAACCAAAAAATTGCCGCCATATCAACGACAAGCGCGACAGCATATAAAAGTACATACAGCCCCAAATTTTCACACGTTTGCTGGGTCAGCTAGTTAAATAGATGATAAAACTGTCAAGTACAATAATTATAAACGTCTTGTTCTTACAGGAGGGCAGATACACATTCCCAGACGAGGAATGGGCGGACATATCGCATGAAGCCAAGGATTTGATCCGTCAACTCCTCGTGCGCGAGGCCTCGCACCGGCTGAGCGCTGAGAGGGTGCTGCAGCACCCGTGGCTGCGTCGCGCTGACTCCACACTGTATCCGCCACTGCAAACGCCCATCAACATCAAGCGGTCAGTACAAGCCACATACCTTACTAGTTTTTATATAATAGGAATCCAAAAGAGCATAAGATTTATTTGATCGCCTATAGACATCTCCAAAACCAGATCTAGAAGATGCGTTGTCGGCCTTAAAATATTAGTGGAATGTATGTGATATGCTTTAATAAACGGAGGTCGAGACACGCTATTACAGTAGTTCACGAACTTTCTGTATATATATTAAACTAGCCTAACCTGGCGAACTTAGTTCCGCCTTAGAGGCAATAAATGAGCAGATTTTGGATGTTATTAAGTTCAATTTTATATTAAATCAACGATAATATCACAATAAGCTAATAGAAACTCGAAACAAACACATCGACCGGTCAACTTCAATATTTCGAATTGTCAAATTTTCAACCATAGACAACATAATGTTTAGCTATCGGTCGCATTTTCTTATTCCATGTCATATACGTGTTGTTGTACCATGTTTTATTGCGAGTCCCATAGGAACGGGATAAAAAGTATCCCATGTCCCTATCCTGGGCCTAAACTAACTCCCCACCAATTCTCAACCAAATCGGTGCAGTCGATCTTGAGTTATATGTAGTGTAACTAACACGACCTACTTTTATATATATAGATATAGTGTTCGTTCATAAAACTATGTGATGTGCGGAATGTCATTTCGAACTATACATAAAACGTAATGCATAGTCCTATTAGCAATGACGTAACATATTTTTTCTTTATTCTACAGCAACCTATCCGCGCGTAATCTGTCCAACTTTGCGGAGTCAGCTATGGCAGTCAACCGAGTGATTCAGCAGCACTTCTCGATGAACTACTCGTATATGGAGAGGCCGACTCCGATCAGGTGCAGCAAATCCTGCCACCCGTCTCCGGACCAGCAGATCATTGAAGAGATGGAACGGGCTGGCGTGGCTTTGCAGAACATGACGGTCGCCGAGAGGTGTGGGGACTACTGCGCTCCCTTCGGCCTCTCGCCGCCAACCGAGTCGCAGTTGCTGCGTCGCCGGCTGCAGTCCACCGATAAACCCCTTCCCGTGCATTAGCCGTACAGATCTGTGGGTGTGTACTGCAAGTAGTTATAGTCAAATCTCAGCTCCTTAAGCGCCATTTACATGGAGATAGTGTATAGTATGTTCCGCACTAGACATGTTTACATACATCAACAAAAACTTCACTTTGAATGTGTTTTGTACGCTTTATTTTCCTGAGATGTTCGATATCGATAATCGTATTTAACGCAAGAGAATCCATGTAAATGTGGCTTTATTATCGGTATATTGAAAACTACGAAATTTTCCTACTCTCTAACATGTATCAGAATGTTTATTTGAATGGAGCTGAGATTAATGATTATATTTACTGTGTTCTGGAGGCATTTTGTCTCTGAATGGCTTAGTGGTCAAAATCCCAGTACACGCCCATTAGTACCGGTATCATCGCCTCATCGCTACGTTGTTAGAGCGAATCTTTACTGTAGTGCATCTACCGTCGCAAGATTACTCTGGGTGGGTCATTCGATGTGATGTATAACCGGTTACTCCCGGCGATTTGCGAGCCAAAATTGTGCGGCAGTGCTGGGCCGTGCTTCTATAGTGACGCGGATATTGTTTCAGTCGGTCGAACCTAGTTAAATTTGAGGTCATTAAAATTCGGAGCTATTCTACCCTTTTTCCAGGGAATATTGCATTTGCTCGACACAGCGGATTCTGATATGTCTAATGTTTGTTCCATTAAGTTTTACCCGGTTGAAACGATATTCGCGTGGAGTTAGATTTACACGTCCAAATTTTTTGTCGAAAATTTAAAAATAGCGGAGTGTGCGCAGTTTTTGGTACAAACCAGCGGTTCGGGCTCGACGTGGCTGCGCCCGTCACATTTCATCGAGCGTGCGGGGACTAGCGATCGAACGTGCAACTAATCGACAAACCGATCGGCCGATCGGTCGCACGACACGATCGCACGATTGCGGATACGATGTGAGACTGTGCCAATGATTAATTCCACCAGTGATAGATCCGATCGCAATTACTGTGAACGGTACTTAGAACTGTAACAGTTTTATTTGAGCCTTTTAAAGATATATTTTTATGAATAAATAAAAACGACTGAATAGTTTTTATCGATGTAGAGTATTTTGTGAGTTTATGTTGAGGCGGTGCTCCGCCGAGACCGTCACCGGTCGATAAAATCGTATTATATTGAGATAGTTGTGCTGATACATACAATTTATTATTGCTACAGATAAATTTTTGTTGGATTTATAAAATCCTTTAATAAAATTGCGCTTATGTGTGATTGCCTTTTGTTCGTGGCCTATCCTTTTCAATAAAATTACGTTTTTTTTGTTAAATAAGATAGCGTTTTCGGATACTAGTCTCAAGTTTGTATATGTGATTGATTTTGCATTTTTAGCAATGAAGGAAATACCACTTCTCATTATGTAAGATTCAATCAAGCTAGGTTTTATACGAGTGTTAAGGGCAATAAGTGACATTCGGACCTTCGACAAATAAACTATGAAGCGTGGATGGTTCCATACAGAATACTGTGCTTTGTTGATTAGAACCTCTATAAATGCGCCTTTCCTCTGATCTTACAAATCAAAGTGTTTCGTATCATACCTCGCTCTATTCACTGATAGCGTATTTGACCGAAGGTCTTGCAGTATGAAGTTCAAGTGTAATTGTGTAAAGATCTATGATATAGAAGTACACGAACATCATAATTTAAGGCACTGTAGAATTATTGTATGAAATGTCATATATTATTGACTTAAACTGTTGGTTAAGAGTTGCATGGGGTTCCATGGGGCTGCCATAATATTGTGATCAGTTTGAATACTTTTATATTGCTGAAAGTTTGTAATGTTGAGGTAATGTTAAGTGTAGACTTGCTAGATTATAACCCTGCGTACACTGATTGGAGAAAGTAACACGTAGCGATATATTGGATGATATTGTTTCATAATTTTGAATTATTATTTTATTTTGATTTAAATTTATTTACCCTATAACCCGGTGGCTTTATCCAATCAATTCGGAATACTTACGCAGACATTGTTAAAATTTTTTGTTTATTACTAAATTTTTTGATTTAAAATCTTGAAATACAAAATGTTTGAATTTCATCTGGAATTTTATTTATCACTATCACCATACTTTATTTATAATATAATAAAAATGTAAGTGGTTAATGTTGAAGATTATTTGCCAAAAAGTTATTGGGGGACTCAACGTAATAAAAACAATTTCTAGAATTTTTGTCTGTTTGCATCTATGTTCACGCTAATCTCGGAAACACCTGAACCGATTTGCATGTGGTTTTCACTATTGTTTCATTTGAATCGGTTTAGAAATAAAAAAATAATAGCTATATCTCATACATGCTAGTGTTACGGTGTGCGTAAATAAAAAAACTATGAAATGTCATATCTAATGGATTTACAAATGAATCCTGACTAGATATTTAACTAGTCAGGTAACTCATAAAATTGTAAGTTACAATATTCGAATACTAATAGTATTCATGTCGAAATTGTATATATATGTGCAGAATTCAGAAACTTTGAGATTAATTACGTGTAGGAAAATCTGCGATCTATTATCATAGATTTTTTTTAATTTACCCAGATGTTATTGCAATTCTATTTTATTTCAATTGTCAGTTTTTCACAATAGCATTTAACTTATAACGGCAATAGTTACTGCTTGCAGTATTTTTCAGTGTTTTTATTAACAAACTTATTTATTATTACGTTAAAATAAATGTTATCCTTGATGTTTATTTATTGGTGGTATATGTTTTTTAATCATATAACGTTATTTTGTTAGAAAAATAACGTTACTTGCGTAACTGATTTGCTCGAGCAATAGTGGTTGTTTGAATACGATAACACACTTAAGAAGTGTTAACAAAATCTATTTTTAATATAATATGATATTGTAACTGGTATGAAAGTTTATTACAACACTTATTTTACAACGGTAATAACGAAACGTAACTGACGTAAAAAGTCAAAATCAATCCCAATCCCGACCTCCGCCAGAGGGCGTGTTCATTGGCACGGCCACGTAAGTCAGGGTCGAAATTTTCTTCGTTTTACAGTTTTATCGCGTTATTTTTACGTGTTGAGCTAATATGTGAGAATGGTATAGCTGCAGAAATTGTGTATCAGGTTTTTGTGTTTCTTCACCTCACCCCAACAACGGTAGGTCGATTGGATCCCTTACACTGCTGTCATTCCCAGTGAATTAGCGTTAATTAAACATCTCCGTCTTTATCTCATAAATTATCAAAATACAAATAAAGACAATGTTATTAGTTTTCTATACTACCATTCAGGAAGTTTCACTAATAGTTTTTTTTCAAATTTCAGATAATCAAATCATGTCTAACATACCTTACAATAGCGTTTCTGGGCCACATAGTGCAACTTTAGGGCCCTATCAATTCAATCAAGGTCCACCAAATCAGTTTCCTGGGTCGCTAAAGCAGGATGCTAACTCTAATAATCCAGCACCCGCGCCTGTTTTCAATAACCAGGTGAACCATTACAATCAAAGTGCAAGTGGTTCACCAGCTTTTAATCAACCAATGATGATGCCAACATCACAAACGATGCAATCATCCCCTATAAGGCCTCCAATCAAATCAATAGCAAATCAAAGTCCATCTCCTAACATCCAGAATATTCCGTCGAGATCAAGTCCCCATCCTATGTATAATGCAAATAATTCTTCTCCTTACCCTCCTAGCCAGCAAGTACGTCAAATTAATGACACTGCTCCACCACTTATACCTTCTAGTCAGTATAGTCAACCAATCAATGGACCCCATATGCCGATATCCAGACCTTCTGTCAGTCAATATCCACCTTCATCAATATCATTTCCTCCACCGATAAATCAAAAACCACCGTTTCCACCAGCTCCAATGACAAGTCAGCCAAATATTCCATTTGCTAATCAATTGTCTGGACCTCCAAGAAGTAGTCCCATGGTGCCTTTATTGAATCCTCCTTTGAGTGGCCCAAACATGGTCGGCCAACCATTAGGACAGCTAAGAAGTACTGCCGTAAATGGCCCATTGATACCTGGCATGTCCATGCCTGTACAAGGTGAACCACCTAGAAATCAAATTAGTGGACCTCCATCCTTACCAATGGGACCTATGCCTTCAATAAGGCCACCTATTAATCAACCAATATCAAATGTTGCCTCAACAAGCCAGCCTTTGGGTTACTCTGCTGCTACAAACAACTTTAGTGGGCCACAAAGCCTACCCCCAATGCCAGGACAACCGCCTATGGCTCAGCCTTCTATGCCACCATCGGGTCCACCCAAAAGTAATATGCAGAATCGGTACCCACAAA
Source organism: Hebomoia glaucippe (assembly GCA_025727935.1). Lineage (NCBI taxonomy): Eukaryota > Metazoa > Arthropoda > Insecta > Lepidoptera > Pieridae > Hebomoia > Hebomoia glaucippe. Next base: position 10,163,495 of record JAOSYY010000014.1, read on the forward strand.
TGCCTGCAAGTAACTTCCAGCAAGGGCCTCCTGTCCCAGGGATGCCTCTACCAGGAGTCCCACAACAGGGAATGTATCCACAAATGCAACAGAACAAAATACCTGGATTGACTCAGCAAATGGGACAATTGAGTGTTACTCAGCAAGGTTTCAACCAACTGTGGGGCCACCATATGGTAGATCTTTTGCAGTGTAAACATGTTCTGACTGAGTATCCTGAAGATCCACCGGAAATAAGATTGGGACCACAGTTTGCTGACGCTCCTAATTGCAGCCCTGAGTAAGTTTAACATAATATTATATTTAATCTAATCCTTTGACTTGTATATAAAAAATAAAGTCAGGGTCTGTCATTGTTTACATGAGTTGCAAAGAATTTAATGAAGCAATTAGATTTCAACCATTAATTATTTGAAACTATTCATAACTTAAAATGAATATAACGCTCAATTGAACAGTAAAATCTTTGCTCTTAATTTACTAGCTTAGAACTAGCAGTACTCACGGTTTCACGTGCGCTGATTTGTGTGATAAATAAAATAAAAGTGGCCTAACTCAGTAACATTGGCTGTTGGTCTGTGAAAATTCTGTTAAAGTTGATCCAACTATTTCAGTGTGGGGATGGAAGGATTCATAAAAAAATTATAAATTGTATTACTTGTACTTACAATATGTACTTTGAGATTCATTAAGAAGGCATTACGTTAAAATAGGAAATGTATACCTAAGTTTTATTTATTTGTATAGATTATCTTGTCCACACATTAAACATAAAATATACTTGACTATTGTCAATACAAAGTTCATGTTTGGTAGGTTCGTTCTTTACGATATTGGACGTTGTTTATTCAGTTGGATAGGAACCCAAGAAGTGCGTATCACAAACACAGAATTAATTTAATCCTATTAAAATATACAATGCTATTTGTGTTAGTTGGATTTGAGTCTTATCGCAGTGAAAAACGTAGCTAGTAGCTATCCTCGTTAATTTGAAAAATACAGTATTTTATGAGGTGTGAGATAAAAAACACTATTATCTATAAACTTATAAATAAATAATGAAAATACACATACCACTCTTGTAATTATTTTTGAATGAATAATCTTTGCTGTTTATACGTTTGTCATATGATAGTTTTTGTAGGTACATAGTTTTAATTTATCAGGTCATACATTCGAAATTATAAACAATAGTATTTTCCATATTCAATGACACAATGGAAAATCTTATCTATTAACCGTACGATAAAAATCATGTACTTATTCCGAAGTTATCTATGTTGAAATCTTCTAAAATAATTTCAGTATATATTTTAAGTTATTTGTATTGTTTATAGATTATTTTCGAGAACAAAGGTTATTCGTCTGAGTAATATTATCTACACAATTCCGTTACAGATTGTGTTTCGAGTGAAATACTTTATTTTAGGCTTTACAGCAGTGCCCCGCGGTTTCAGCCGCATTGATTTAATAAACTTATAATGTTAATAAATTAAAAATAGCCTATGTTAGTCATTATAAACAGCGTTCATAGATGGTAAAGTTGTGATGCGCTGTGCGCGTTTTGATTTCAGTCTACGAATTTCCGAATACTCGAAATACAAATAAAAAAGGCCGGTAGCAGAACGTCATTGAAAATGATAATTTGATGTAATATGGTTGGCAACGCATCTTCTAGATCTACTGATATTGGAATCGCTTAGTACACGTAAACTGGACTTATATGCCAGTGAAAGTCCTATCAAAATAGATCCAGTCGTTTCTGAAATGAGCAGGAACAATCGACTAGACATATTTTTTAATCGTTTCTGTTACAAGTGCCGTAATATTCGATATTTAAATTATATTTTTACTGATGTCGTAACTTTAAACGACTCGATTTGATTGAGGGTAAATAAATAATTACTTAAGTAATAAATATCTCAAAATAAGTACTTAATTCATTAATATGTACAGTTAATGTCAAATGAGCAGTTAAATAAATTGTATGACCCTGACAACGTTAAACCTTCACTGCACTATACTTCCCTATTTAAAGCTTTTGTTTTATCCTTAATATGTGGTTCAATGCAAAATTCGTTATCTATATATTTATAAGTGAAGGGACAACTTTGTACTCCATTCTGAGATTACCCGAGGGCTTATAATCAGGAAAGCGCAGATCTATTTATAACTAACAATTCTGATAGCTGACAGTACAAAATCAACTTGATCACGGCAGTTTTAAACAAAAAGCCGTATCAAATTCAGTACAGTTGTTTAGGAGGTATTTTGTTACAGAGACGTCTTTATAACAATAAGCGTGTCTTCGCTAGTGTCCATAATTACTTATTAAATTTGGGTTTATTTACAAATCATATAATTCAAACTCATAATTTTAATATTGACTTATACTCAAGTCTAAATCTCTACTTGAGTAGTCAAATTGTGAACGCGAAAGTTTGCGAGTATGTATGGATGTTTGTTGCTCTTTCACGCGAAAACTACTGATCGAATTTCAATGAAACTATAGTAACAAGTCACAAATCAGAAGAACGCAAAGTTTATAAAATATTGTGACACGGGTGGAACCGTGGGGCACCGTTATTATTTTATTGAAGACTAGCTGTTTTTTTGACTTCGTCTGTGCGGAATAGTTATTATTTTATTAATGAAAAACACTAAAAAAAAATAAAATTATTTAATTAAAACTAGTCTAAGTTACTTCTTATAACATCAGCTATCCGCCAGTTGAAGTCCCATCTAAAAGGGTCCAGCCGATTCAGAGATTAACCGGAACAAACAGAAAGATTAATATTGTAAAAAATGTTACTTTGGTATACTGTATGTACCCAGTATGCGGTAAAATAACCGCATTTCTTACAAAATACATATAGATGGATTACGTGAAAAGCGGTTATTTCAATATTACCAACAGAGACTAATTTTATTTATTTGTATAGATGTTTGTCAAGACGTAAAACTAGATTTAACCTTAAGTTCCGACTTGGGACACGGGCCTAACACTTTGACTTTCTTTTACAGAATATTTAGATGTACAATAAACAAGATACCGGATACAAATTCATTGCTTCAAAAGTCAAGATTGCCTTTGGGGATCTTGATACATCCATTCAAGGACCTAAATGTAAGTTTAAACTAATATTTATACATTGAATTAGTAGAGTCGTGTGATATGTTTGTTTTACAAATTATAGTGTCGTTATATCACAAGTAATTACCTATAATCTAAAAACGAGTTCACACGAAAATATTAGAAAAAGAAATAGATTTTTGACATATTTAAAATAATACAAAAAGTGCAGACGAATTCAGAACCTCCTTTTATTGAAGACGGTTAAAAGAGTACTCAATGCCAACGAAAAGCCTGATGGTATGTAGTTGTTTTATTATTAAGCAAAAAATCATTTGCTTGTATTAATCAAAGTCGAAAAGAAAGCTTTGTTCTTACGGTTTTTTGTATTAAGCTTACGGATGTCTAAAGATTTTTAAGTAATCTCTATCTAATACAGGGCGTTTTGGGACAGCTCCCGAAAACGAAGACAGGTTATAGAACTAATGACACCTTTGATAAAGGGATGGCAAAAAAATCGGTCCTGACTAAAAAAGACATATTTTTATACTTTTTTTAGCATTATTTACGTTCGATCTTGTAAGCACAGCTAAATGAAGCGATAGTTTCATAAAAAAAACATTACTAAAAAAATGAATCAACAATGAAGTATGATAACAAAAACAGCTGGACTAACATGATGGAACAAAATAACTATATAATAATTTTTTTAGTCAGGATCGAATTTTATTCCTTCCCTTCATCAAAGGTGTCATTAGTACCAGTACCAGTCTTCGTTTTCGGCATTGCCCAAACACCCTGTATAGCAAATATAAATATAGTATGTCCGTTACATAATCATGCAAAACTTCGCTTGAAATGTCATTTAAAAGAACAATCTTAAAAGAAAATGTTTAAAGTAATTCTTAATTTCATTAATCAGTTTCAGCGTATTAATTAAAAAATATAATTAAATTAAACAATTCATCGCAGTATATCCTCAAAGTAATTATTTCGAGCAGAGTCGTGGGTAACAGCTAGTAATTGTATGTATGTTTTCAGCATCTCCCAGTGATTCAGTGTACGACAATTGTGAGGTGTCGCGCTTGCAGAACGTACATCAACCCTTTTGTTTACTTCGTGGACGCTAAAAGGTGGAAATGCAACCTTTGCTACCGAGTCAACGACTGTTAGTAACGATATTTTTATTTAAC
>JAOSYY010000014.1:10175368-10186511 GCA_025727935.1 Hebomoia glaucippe
ATTGTACTGCATATATCAAATTTGGAATTATTTTTTACTTTCAAAAACAGTATTTGATCACTCACTCAGGTAATACTAAGCAGTAAGACTGTTTAGAATAGAACAACAACTAACAGAAGAAAGTACTATGGATTAATTGGAACGTTTAGACCTAAATGTTACTTGTTACCCTCACCGTGATGAGTAACATGCATTATTAGTATGCATATTAAATGAAAACATAATATATTTAAAAGTTTTAGATATGGACATATCCACGCCGAGGGATTTCATTAGATTTTCTTAAAAACCTTTGTGTAATCCCCCGACAACAATGGTTCTATATTATTAATGTCTTTCCGTTTTATACATTTTTCATGCAAATCCCTTTGTCCGCTTTCATACGATTCCTTAATTCTTGCAATTTTATTTTTAGGATATAAATTTTAACTCGGTTATAAGAAATTAGCAATTTAAATGCTCATTCTGTATGATAATAACTGTTAATGTTTTTAGTTAAAGAATCTAGATTAAAAATTTTTTAACGCGTTAATTGGGAATAAATCAACGCGTTAGTAGGTTAGGTTTAAGTTTCAAAATCAGGGAAGATCTTGTAAACTTTTACGCTTCGTCAGGACACACATTTAATATTTATGTACGTCTTGTTTAACTATAATTAGAAAAATATTTGTATAAATGCAGGATTGTTATAAAAAATAACAAAACTTAACTATATTATTTAAAAATATATGTTTTAAATTGGGGTAGGAAAGGCTTAAATCCTGTAAAACTTGTGAGAACCTTTTTATAAATCTCCTAACCCACCTGCGCGCCGTGGTTCCCAAGTTACCCATTAATTCGAGGGTCCAAAGCAAACATTGTAGACCTAAAGAATTATAGACAACACGGTCCAAACGATATTTTATAATTTTGACATATTTGTATATCTGCAAGTATATTTGATGCCTTCTAATTTCTACTTGAATGGGTTGATTTTTCTTTGAAAGCTGATTTAATCCACATACTTATTAATGTTTCGTCAGGGTTAATTAAACTTTTTAATATCATTTCATTAAATGAACCAACAATCTCTTGATTTAGGAAAATTCTGCAATGTGTCTATTTATATAGTTATGTTATTTTTTACACTAACGCAAAGTAAAAACCTCACTATGTACGTTTCGTTAGTCTTGGGGTTAATAAGTTAATATTGTTTCTTCAAATATGTCTCTACTATATTCGATTATACAATAAAGTTGAAAAAAGCTATACTTAATTTAAAAATAAATTTACTAAATAACAATGAGCTTAACTATTTAGAACTTTGGGAAAAAAATTCATGGAATGTCTATAATATAAATAGATCTATACAATGTTTTCTCAGCTATTTGTCTCAACACAGATTAGTGTTAAGTGTACATGCGTGCACACCTGGGCTCACTCGACACTCGGAAAGGATACCCTCTGACACTTCGAAAGATTTCAGTCGCAAATAAGGGTGGACATTTTATTACTTAATATTTATTGAAGAATGTTTTTTAGATATCATAATTTTTATAAACACAAATTTTTATTTTTAGGGCAATTTTGTGTTTTTATTAACAAATGTCGAAACTTTGAGCTTTTTAAATGACGAAATGAAAGTATTGGTATATATGAAGATCTTGCTACGTTATTGGGCTCCGTTTTGTAAATAAATTTCGTTGTGATTTATATATATATAATATTCCGAGCACTTCGATGCAATGTGTACATGCAATATATCGGTTTTATTAAAATGCAATCGCTCGGAAATCGGAAGCCAGTTTAAAGATATTCGGGCGTTGTCATATTTAATATATATTTTATGCTCGATATTATATCATAATCTGTGGTGACAAAGATTTAAGTTTTGCTCAAGTTTAGTTGAGGACAAAGACAGGGTATGTCTTTGAAGTGGTGGAATGTTTCAAGTAATTAGCAACTTGCTAAATGGATCTCCTTTACAAATGTTCAGTGAATAGCGTGACGCTAAGTTTGTAATGATTTATGTTTAAACTGTGTATCTGTATCATGTAGGCTTCTAATAATTTGACCCAGATTTTGAGGTAACTTCTAAGGCACGTTCCGGAAAAAAATCTAAGTTATCTCAATTGTTTTTTCTACAAGAGCAACATCTTTATCTAGGTTTAAATGTGTCATATCTACACTAATATTATATAGCTAAAGAGTTAGTTTTATTCGAACGCGCTTATCTCAGGAACCACTGGTCCGATTTGAAAAATTCTTTAAGTGTTGGATAGTACATTTATTGAGGAATGCTAAAGGCTATATTATAATTTAAAAAATAAGGGTCCTGACAAAAAGTCCAATAATTTACCCCAAGTTGTAAAAATCGAAATGAACGTGAGTGAAGCCGCTGGCAAAGCCAATCATGTCTAAAGAGTAATATTGAGCAAATTATATAGGTGGTCGAATTTTAACCTAATTTTGGTCGATTTAAAGATTTTGTATTGGTTTGATTACAATGTATGATTTAATATTGGTTTGATTACATTTATTAAAAGTCGGTAACATGCTTCTTATAATTCCGAGTTAACTTATCGGGAATAAAGTGATCCAATTTAATCTATAATTCATATTATCGTATCATTCATATCCCGACATGAGATTACAGAGTTTCCGCTCTAAAGGGATTACATACATATTAACAGAACCCAACAGTAACAATTGTGTAATGTTTTTATTATTATGTGAAATTTTGTGATATATATAAATTTTATTAATAAAATTTTTAAAATGGCCCCTGTTTAAGATCATATTTGCAACATTTACTGTTAAAGACAAAGGTGCGAATGATTTAAATCATTACATTTTATTATAGAAACTAAAAAGTGAAACTGGAAAATTATTGCAAATTCGTAACTTAAGTAGTGGAAAATCTATTTTCGTAGTTAAGTGTACCTATTTCCCCAACACTACTATTAATATATTACGTTAAGTATAAATTAAATATGTTTTTTTAAAGCAATTTAGGAAATCCCAACATAACACATCCCAATTGCATGTATTAGATTTAATTTTAACTCCGTATAGATGTGTGATGTACCATTGGCATTCAGTACCTAGACTAGTGCTATAAATCGGAGGCACTCGCAACTGTCGTTGAACCTGCAATATAGGAGAATTATAGGCCAGGAAATTAATTCTGTCGACACAAGTAGGGTTAGACGGGAAGCGAGGGTGGCAACACTGTCACAGATTCTGCGATTTTTGACAGTTCACTAATAGGATTTTTTTGAAAAATTCATCTACGTATATAGAGATAAATACGACAAGTTTAGATGTTTAATATTATTAATTATGATATTATGTTTTTTAATGATGTAATCTTAAACTCATATGCCAGTTTGATATTTTTTTATACGACAATACAGAAATCTGATATTTAATAATAAATATCCAATATCAACTTGTTAGTATAATATCTATATTCCAACTTTTATGGTGCATTTCATCATTTTTTTTGGGAAATAATTTGTACTGGATACCAGCATTATAAGAAATCTAAGTACGTAATAGATACATTTTATGAAATTCTCTTAAATTAGTCTTGTAGGTTAGCGTTGTCATTAGACTTTTGGTCTACTTGCCGAAAAAGTACTATCCATGAGAAGCCAGGGTGTGCAACTAGTATAATATAAATAATTAAACTAAATTGAAGAAGAATTCGTAACGCTTAGAAGACAAAATAGCTTGCAAAAAGTTCATCAAAACAGTTGCAATAATAAAAAAATCATGGTTACTAACGCGAATAGGACAAAATGAAATCGATTTTTCCCATAAGGAGCTTAGATAGAGGCTACTAGCGAAATAATAAGTAATATATTGCGCAACATACATCTTCTATAGCCTTTGTGTTTGCCATAAACATTACATCTCATATTCCAAATGACTCAGAGGGACAATAAAATGTATTTTAGGATACAAAGCTTCAACTGGTTGGTTCATTTTATTTCCTCGAAACATGTATTTGAATAGAATATACTGTACAAATATACTCAACATTTACTTATAATTTTTTTAGACTACTGATGTAAATTAATAAAACGAAATAATAAAATAGTATGAACAATCGATCTTGTACACAGTAAAATTATGACGTCAGTATCGTTACTTAACACGCCAATCAAGTCCAAATCTATACTTGGGCCTTATTAAGATTAGATATTTAATTATTAATATCTAAAGTCTGGATTATATTAAACGTCTATACAGACATTTTATTTAGATTCATGAACTAATAGATAATTTTTAATCAAAATTTTTATTAGGAGTCATGACGCCACAAATAAAAAAAATATCAAAACATCTCAAACACGTATGTTTATAAACGTTGGTCTAATATTTGCGAAATACTACAACATAATTGAATGCCCAAAAATAATAAAAATGTTTCAAACGATTCTACTGCAATGTTTCTTACATATTTTACAGGAAGAAATACGAGAAAACAAGTGCTGGGATTCTTCGCAAGACGCGTGTAGTGAAGTATCTAGTAGTACACTGTGGTCATTAGGATGAAATGTTTTAAGAATTCTTGCGAGTACTCTGCGGTATAGTGCTCCCGCCTTGCACTAAGGCATGTCTATTGTGTTTATTTCGTAAATAGCGTGTAAAGCTTAGACATTTTAAAATAATTAAACAAATAATGTAGTATTCGTTTAGTCGACTACTACTTATTGTAATATTAAAAATAATGAATAACCTCTGACAACTCTTAAAATGTCTAAACGAATCTTCATAAACTTTAAAACAAAAATAAATTGTATTAAAATAAGCTCATTCGTATAGGAGTTTTGAAAAAAGAAACCTTTAATTCAAATAAATATACGAAAAGCCATATAGACATAAATGTTTATGAGACTGAATATTTTATTTAACATAAAAAATGAGGGCACTGCACCGGGTTCGAGTCCCGGTCGGAATGCAGCTGCATTTTAAAATATGTCATTTGTGCTCTGCCTCGGGTACGGGCTGACTGTGGCCGGACGAGTGTCAAAAACACAGGCATTTCGAGTAAATTAGATGTGGTGGGAGGAACTCCTAATAATTTATAAGTTCCGTCCGGGTCACGTACCACCACCCATAGATGGTAAAAGACGCGAAGTACTCTGCTATGTGCTCGTTTGTCTTCCTATCACTTAAAAAATTATTTTATATCGGTTAAAAATTCAGAATGATTCTAAGAGACTTGTATAAAACATTAAAATCATATATAAGTTATATGAATAATTACATAATTCGCAGTAGTTTTAATAATTCAGTATTTAGAGATACATTACAATATGTCATTATAACACCACGTCTAAGATTCAAGTTTTAATACAATTTGACAATTCAATGTATATTGTGAGATTCTATAGTTATCACGGATACACGGATAAGGCGTGTCTCGCCTCTGAAAGCAAATAAATCACTATGTACATTTGTGAGCGTTACAATTGAGTGACATACAACAATTTTAACAGCTCCCTGTAATTAAATGTGAGGATTGTGTTACGTAAACATTATCATTTGCACGTTACAATTCGAAATTTATTAATTTAGGGTAACGAAACGTGTACTCGAACCGAAATCTATATACTTGATCGTTGTCAAAATATCAACTGTTTGATAAGTCTAAAACTATATTTTATTTTTAGACTTTAATTTATCACTTTTATTAAGCAGTAAATGAATTTTCAAAATCAAAAGAAGTATTTTAAAGGTACCTGTTACCACAGATCAATTAGGAATAAGATTTTCAATATACTAATACTGTTATAACTGGAAGCTTTTATCTATGGTAGCATGCAATCGTGATTTTGAAAACGGTCAAACCAAGGTTTTATATTTCTCTTCAATATAAATAATATCTCACATAACCTCAAAAAAGAAAACTAGAAAATAGTATGTAAATGTTTATGATAATTAGTTTCTTGCTAAAGAAACAAAAAAGATAAATCATTATTAAGTCTAAATCTATGTTTCGTATCTTATTGTCCATCTGATAATTATGGCAAGATGTTTCGAGAAACCTTAAGTTCAACAGTTGCACTGTACGTGAGGAGCAAATGACGTACCGCAAACTTAGTAAATACAGCGAAGGGGAGGAAATATCAATCCGAATTCTGTTTCTGAGGGGTCCTTGAATAGCAAACTCACAACGTCTAATGATGCATTACTTTGACTCAATAACATACAGGCTGTATTAAAAAATGGTCACGTTATTGCAATAGTTATCTTTGGATTTAGCATAGACAAAGAATAAAATTATAATATAATTTTTAATTATTGTAAGGAGACAAATGAAATATATATTTTTAACAGAGCATTTTAGAATTCCTTTAAAATTTATATCTATAAACCTCACATATATTATTATAGCTACAAAAAACGATCTCAATTATGTCAGTTATTAAACAAAAGACCACCGCATCAAAATCGCCCTTTTTTGTATTACATATTTTTTTAGTTAAATCATTTGTAAAGGTATCTTTGTATAGAATCAAATATCATACGGTATTGGTAAAACAGTCTTATTCGTACCCATAACGATGCCACCTGTATACAGCAATTTTGATATGACTGAAGATACCTAAATCTATGTTATTTTGAACTTTAATATAATTGGAATAATACACAATATTCAATGTTATATTGCATATTGAAGACGTTCTACAGACTCATGGCATAGACAGGTGGCCGTGTTTGGACTATTTGGTAACTATTCATTCTTATCGTGATGTCAAATTCAATTTGAAGGTAACGTTTGCTGATTGTACAGATTAGATTACGTCCGAGAAGTTTGGTAACTTTCGGTCGTGTCCGCATTTCGTTATGCGACTTGTTATTTAAATCATCGCAGAATTTTAGAGATCACAAATTCGTCCTTTTATAAGAAACTGATAAATTTAAAACATTAGAAATCAAATTACATAAAAAAAGTTGTATACAAACTAATATACAGGTGTTTGAGGACTGCTCGCGAAAACGAAGACAGGAAATAGTACTAATGACACCTTTGATGAAGGCATGGAATAAAATTCGATCCAGACTAAAACAATCATATATTTAAAACGTTTTATTAGCGTTATTTGGCTCCATCATGTTAGTCCAGCTGTTTTTATTATCACGCTTCATTGCTGGTTGTATAATGTATTTTTTATAAAATTATCGTTTCATTTAGCTGTACTTTCAAAATGGAGCATAAATAATGCTAATGAAATGTGTTAAAAATCTATCATTTTTTAGTCAGGATCGATTTTTTTCTGTCCCTTCATTAAAGGTGTCATTAGTACCCGTCTTTGTTTTCGGAAGCAGTCCCCAAACACGCTGTATGATAGTCACGTAGGATTTTGGAAAGTACTCGAGTTTGATATTCAATTCATTTATCATTAATTATTCAATAATGTATTGTTTTTTTCTAAATATTCATAGATTAAAGTCGAAATACGCATTATCCTATACTTTTACATCTAAGAATGGTATTTTAAATATATATGTTTTAGAAATTTCTCCAAATATTATAGTTATTGAAAGCCTACAATTTAATATAGACGTGCTAGACCATCGGTTCACCGTCAGACGTTCTTCCGTTAAACCGAGTCCGACTTTTCTAGATCATCGATCTGATTGTGATAATAGTTTTCCTGGCCTATTTTGCACAATGAAAATAGATACAAAATAGCGATGGCCGGGTTTAACTGGAATATAAAATTCCCGTATAAATCTCGCCTCAAAACTTTCAGGTTTAATAAAGGAAATAATTTACAAAGACGTAAGTTCAAGAAGGTATCGCGGCTTCAGACTCGGTTAACCCGTAACTAGAAAACTTTGTTGTTTACAACCTATTACGTTGCTAGCACTATTTTGGGGAACGGAGAATTCTTTGGTACTCGCTATATTTTTCTTGCGATTCAAAATAACTTTTGCCTTCGTGAAAATTAACTAAAATTAAAACCTTTATATAAATATCTGCTTCTGTCAGATGCTTTACTCGCGTTTATTTCCATTTTTTTATATCCATATTTTTATAAAAATACAGTATAGCCCATAAATAGGCTTACTCGAAAAATGTACTATCCAACACTGAAATAATTTTTCAAATTGGACTAGCGGTTCCGGAATTAACTCGTAACAAACAACCAAATAAATTCTTCAGCTTTTTTAATATTAGTATAAAAGTCTAGATTACACTAACTAATCTTTTTGTATTAATCTAAATAATTAAAATATTTTGAAGCACATTCGTAACTTAATGATCTCTAATGTCTTGCCAATCTATTTTTATTTTGATTATAAAAAATAATAAATTCACAAAGCGCATTACCGTAATTCAGGCCATTCTAGCTATGAAATCTGAACATAATTTCGATAGTCCTTCTATCCATTTAATATTCAAAAAAATATCAGTAAAAGCTTTTTTAAAAGCAAAAGATTGGTTGATTATATAATTGGACGGATATGATTCATCTCAACTTGCATGTATATAAGATGTTAAGTATAAATAATCGATAAAGTTAACCCTTGCAAGGACAATGCGACGAACGCGACATTTCGATAGATGAAAGGTTAAGACTAAAAGCAAACGGGAAGGGCGGTATTGTCCCTTGATTGGTGACGCACCTGCCATCTTGTGACTTGAACAAAGGGTGTCGTATGGTCTAAGTTACGAGAGTCTAACACAAAATCGCTTACAACACAAAATGATTTTACTTTGATAACAAATAATCCGGGTTGTGTCCTATTTGATCTTTGCACTTGTTAAGATCTTGCCACGCCACACACGTCAAACATTTAGTGATTATTCTGACACGTCGTACAATAACCACTCTCGTTCGACTGAGATGCATTCGTGAAAGTTCTGGGTTAGGTTCGCCGGACAACGGTATGTGGCGTTTGAACGTGACTGATGTCATCGGACCAAAGCATCTCTGTCATTGCGTAATCGTGTAGGGAAGCGAGATACTGAGACATGGAGACTGGGAAAATAAAACCCAACTTAAAATCGTACCATTCCTCTAGTCAGATAGGTCCCACTTTTAATCCGTAATTATCACTTTAATTCACGTTAGATAATTGAATGACGCACCGATACTTGTATAAGTCTATATAGTAAATTTTCCCATAGGAATAATCGAGATGCTAGACAAGAACACTATAAGTCAGAACAAGATAACAAGCTACGTAACTTTGTTTTCGATGAAAAACATGTTTATATCGTATTCTCAGAATTATAAACATAACAATACTATTTATCGGGCGGAAAAGCGCCTTAAAACATTAAAATAATCATTTTTAAATAAAACCTATAATAAAAATCAATTTAGAGGGAGACTAGCAGTTGGGTAAAGTAACCGCGACGCCAGAGCACCGGGTTCGAGTACCGGTCGGAACGCAGTTGTATTTAAAAATATTTAGTTTGTGTTCTGCCTCGGGTACGGGTTGTCTGTGGCCGGTCGAGAGCCAAAAACACCGGCATTTCGTGTATTAAATGTAATGGGAGGAAATCCTAATAATTTATAAGTTCCGTCCGGGTTACGTGCTACCGTTCATAGATGGAAAAGTCGTGACGTGCTCTGCGCATTTCGATTTCAGTCTATGAATTTACGAATACTCGAAATAAAAATAAGGCCTTAAGGTTTGCAACGCGTCTCCTAAATCTACTGATCTTGGAGGTGTCCATAGGCAACAGAAATCGCTTAATATAAGTGAACTGTATGTTCGTTTGCCTTCCTATAGCATAAAAAAACTTAATAAATAAATGGCCCACAATAACAGTGGTTACTTTGTGTGTTGAGAAAAGAGTTGTATGCGATGTTAAAATAAATAGAAAGCAAATCGCATACGCTATACAAGACAATCGAAAGTGCAGTTTTTTGTTACAAATTTAATTTCTCCAAATATTTTGTCGGGCTTATATTTGTCTTTCAAAATTACCAAATTTCTCATATAATGATGAATACTACATTTTTGGTATTAGTTTAAATGCCTTAGCCTAAAATAATATTAGCTGTATGATGTATATATTGTACTATAATCATTTCACATAATTAATTTAATTAATAACTATTAGATGAAAATATTAATGATTGTGGCATAGACAAAGTTGGCTGTCGACAGGTGCACAGGATTGTCGATGGCATCACTTGAATTCTTGATGCAGGGATCGAGTTTTACGCTTTTATCGTCAAGTGCCTGGAACTCGGAACTAATCGAAGGCCATTAAGTAATATACACATAAGTACTTATGATACATTAATAATAAATGACAACAAATAAACTATTTGTAACGGATTAGGATCGCACTATTTTTATTGGTTAGTCGAAACGGTTATTCTATATTCAAATATTTAAAATAGGAATTTATGTAATACGTAGTTGAGTATGAGCGAGACATAGTTCTGTGCCTGTTTTACTGATCATTTTTAATTTGAATGATCGTGGTCAAGCTTAAGCAGCTTTTTTAAAGCTTTTTTTTTGTTTATTCCCCAGTAAACTCCTTCCTAGTGTTCAATTTAACGTTTTTATTACTAAGCCAAATATAGGTATATATATGTAAACTTCATTTATACATTACTAAGTACAAAAATGCTAAGATACTCACTCTTTTACAAAAGAAATTGTGTACGTTTTGGCCGAAATTCAACCACTAGACTAGTTCTACCTGAATAGAAATACAGTAAATTTTCATTTATTCCCGAAAATACATTTTCCGCTGACTGTACGTGTATGTTACGAAATACAGGTTCTATTTCTCCACATTAGTCTTTGAAACAAAACACGGAGGTGCTCCTTGCTATTCGGTCTTTATGGTAATTGTTTTGCGAGGACGTACAGCACAGATGTTCATACTACGAAACCCTTTACTTGTTATACGAAGGGGTGTTTTAATAATACGCGCTATATATACAAGAACAAAAGGTATTATATACATATTTTTCAAATACTCTTAGTGATTAAATATATGATTTATATAAAGCTAATTTTATTCTCTCATATATTTTTTTCTCAACTAGGTTTTTTTATAAAACAGATATAAAAGTAAAATAGTATAAAAATCCTAATCTGGAAAACTACCAGCAGCGGAGTAAAAAAAAATTAAGCTAATTATTATTAATAACTTTATTTTTACATAATG
>JAOSYY010000014.1:10187074-10199728 GCA_025727935.1 Hebomoia glaucippe
ATACAGTTCACTTATATTAAGCGATTTCTGTTACCCATGGACACCTCCAAGATCAGTATATTTATTTCGAGTATTCGAAAATTCATAGAATGAAATCGAAACACGCATAGCATTTCACGACTTTTTCATCTATGAACAGTGGCACGTAATCCGGAGGGAACTTATAAATTATTAAGAGTTCCTCCCACCACATTTAATACTCGAAATGCCTGTGTTTATGACACTCGTCCAGCTACAGGCAGCCAGCTAGTCCAGGCGTCCAGCTAGGTAGAACACAAATTACATATTTTAAAATGCAACTGCGTTCCGATCCGGCCTTGAAACCGTTGCTCTGGTGTCGCGGTTGCTTTAATCAACCGCTTTGCTACAGAGACCTCAAGAGCCCCCTTAGTATATTTTTAATTCCGTCGTTTGAAGAAAGGCATTTTTGGCTTTTTTATCCGTCAAATATTATTAAGCAATTTTTAATTACAGTCAAAACATGTATCATGTAGACATAGCTTAATTGTTGAAATATGATAATCGTCCCGTCTGATGATGGTATTCATAGTTTGCAACCAAAGAACGAAGCCGTGTAAGCGTTGGGGGAAAATTACTGTGCACTTTGTGTCGGAAAATCGTCTACGGCTTAACTATGTAAATATATTTTCTATACATATAAATATAATAGCAGTGCCTGTTTCGTACATCAAAACAACGGCTATTTTCTAAAGGCATTTAAAAGTATATAAGGTTATTGTAACAAAAATACAATTTATAAAATGTTTGTCTGTATGTTAATCTCCAAAATAGATGGATCTATTTTGGCGGTTACTTACCGGTCTCTCTATAAGACGTAATTTAAAATAGGTTTTGGAGATAAGTCGGAGAAAAGAAAAAATATTATTGATTTTTTTTCTGAACTTATAAACAGTCATTAAATTTAAATAAATAGTATATAAATTCTAGGTAATAAAGCTTGTCGATATTTACAAAATAAAAATAATAAGATTAACATGTTTGCAACATTCAATATATAAAAAACAGTTTTATAAAAAAATGTACTACTCCAAAACTTTGGAATCCTTACGAAGTCCGAAGTTGAGCCTTACCCAATAACTAAAGTATTTATAAGCCGATTACAAACAAGTTTACATAATAAGCTTTGCTAAAGAGGGTTTTGCTACAATAAGTACATATCCTCACTTATGTAATGACATCGCGAACATGCATTTTCACAATTTAACACGGTAGATACAACATATTATCTTTCTAATCGACTAGTAAAAATAGTGGTCTTGTAATATTCTTAAATAGCAGTCGCCTGTTTTTTCACTAATATAAACCTAATGTACAGGGTGTTTGGGAATACTCCCGAAAACGGAAACAGATGATAGTACTCATGACACCTTTGATGGTGGTATGGAAAAAAAATCGATCCTGACAAAAAAAAACATTTTTTTCAACGTTTTATTAGCATTATTTACGCTCCTCTTACTTATTCTTAATGTCTACCGGTCAGTCTCGTCAAAATTGAAGCTTATCCGACATAAACATATCAACAAACAAAAAATTATCGTTTCTGTTACAAATACGGTGTATCTTTTCATATTTATGTTATATTAATAGTACAAACAGACTTCAACATTGTTTATATATAGACAATTTTCCAATTAAAATACTAAAAATGTATTTACTTACTTTTAATTTGGATGATAGTTTTCACGACTTAGACAAACTAATTTTAACTTTTGCAAATATTTTTTTATATATTTTACGTATATTTTAATTTAAAAAAAACTTCAGATATTTAGTATGTAATTCGAATTAAAACTTCGTATCACATATGTCAAAAGAATATATGGTAAGACTTGTAGAACACAGCACTTTTAGCCGCGGCAAGTATTAGACAATTTTTAAAGAATTTCTTATTTCGGTGTAACTATGAGTATAGATGTAAATTGAGATTAGTCTATCCAGTTTTGCGAGGAATGAAAAATGCACAATAGGAACACAATTCCTATAAAAGTTTTCAATTACAGAATGTATTAAAGCTCCAGGACTTCATTATGAAACCATTCCATCGGGAAAATATAATGTTTCTTAGCGTAATTGTGAAATTCGAGACATAATTGCATTCCGCGCCTTCACGAAACCTTAACAGTGCACCTTACAAATAAAACGCTAATAACATAAGAACGAAGAAATGTTTATTGTCTGCTCTACTGTGCCTGTAGTGTGATAATGTTTTTAATACACTTTTAGTAATTTGAAGTATAACAAGAAATTCATTTAAGAAAAGCCGACAACCCTGCCTATACCCCGATCTATATTAATATCTAGATTCATCGTAATTGATCCAGCGGTTTAGGTGTGAGTATAAAAAAATCGCTATTTGATTAATTATTTTAGTAAGGACTAACAAACAATATGAACAAAGATGTGTATATTTTTGTTAAATGATATAATAATAAAATTTAATGGTATATAAAATCTATTAAGTCTTTATATATTATTATGTAATATCAAAAAAAACATGATATTATATAATATCATGTTTTTTTTCTAATAGTATGTTTGTGGTGTTGCTTGTTGTATTGTTATTGCCGGAAATGAAAACTAAATGTGAATTTGAATTATTAATTTAAGTTTGCAACATTATACAACGGACCAGTTATGACAGGAATTGTCAAAGAGGGAGTATACTCGAGAGCACGTCTGAAGACCATATATTTTATACCGGTGAAACATATATAGACTGTTATAGGACCACTCCCGAAAACGAAGAGAGATGATAGTACTAATGACACTTTTGATGATGGGACGGAAAAAAGTCGATACTGATTTAAAAAAAAAACATATTTTTAAAACGTTTTATTAGCATTATTTACGCTCCATCATGTTAGTACAGCAATATCAAACTAAAATTTCATAAAAATACATTACTTTACTAAAAAAAACCGGCAATGTACCATGATAACAAAACAGCTGGACTATTATTATGGAGAGAAATAACGCTAATAAAATGTTTTAAAAATATGATTATTTTATTCTGGATCGGATTTTTTCCGTACCATCATCAAAGGTATCATGAGTACTATCATCTGTTTTCGTTTTCGGGAGCTGCCCCCTAACACTTGTTATTATATACCAGTTACTTATTCTTTATTAATTACTATACCACGTCTTGTAACTTACAATGAAATAAACTATTTAATATCATTGATTGAAGTTAATTACTAATAGTAAGTCAATATGTCTATTATTTTTTCAATATATAATATATAATACGCAATTCTTTAAACATCTTCTCATCCTCCCTTCTATCTTAAACACTTTCATACTTTTTCCAGAAAATATCATCAATGCCTTCTCTATTCAAGTCATGTCCATTCCAAAAATACTTTACAGTCCCAAACGTCTCGCAGTAAAACTCAGTATGAAGCTTCAAACCATTCTAGACTATCCCAGGTGTCTTTATTCTCAAGACGGGCTCCGTAATTGAATTACAAGTTCTACTGAAACGGAAAAGGTAATAAAAAACAGGCTTCATAACTTATTGAGGGATCGTCTATCGTCCAAGCAGTGCCGCGGCTCAAGGAATAATATATATCTTCGACATTCACTTCTACGATTTTTCTATATAATGAATTTGTATTTAAATTCAAGTTTAAAATGCTTTAACTATTTTCAATTACGAATAATTTATTGAATAATGAACATACTTTGATTATTGGTTCAATCGAATCGATGATTAGAAATAAGTTAAAAATCACTTTTAAGGTTTTAGTTATATTATATGTTTATTTTATGTGAAGGTTATCAAATATTTTTAAATATGTTAAAATTTATTTCTTATTTAGAACGTTTTGCTATAAATAAGGATATTTTCGCATTTTGAAATGGAGGACGCAGGTGTTTTATCAGTTTTTTGTTTATAAATAAAGTCATTGAAATATATACAAAAATGTGTCTCGTTAAGTAACGTAGATTGACTATAGCAAATAAATTATGAATTCCATGGAAAATTATAATTTGTCTCGCTCAGCAGTCTGTCGTAACTTTCAAAGAGTTTAATTTTGTCGTGATCAACTTCAGATATTATCTGTGCTATTTTATAGTAAGCCGGCTTTCACGGATTCTGAGCTATGATTAAAGAAAATAGTTTTGAGATGAATGATAGTAATTTAATGTACACAAAAAGGCAGAATACGAAGTTAATAGAGTTGCAGACTCCAAGACTTTTTGCAACATACGAAATTTTCTAATGAAAATTTTAATTACATTTTCACTTTGTTTTTAAATCTTTCATTGGGAATTTAATATAAGTGCAAAGAATTATTGGTGGTATTCGGAAATGTTTAGCTGTAATGGAAATTTATGTCATAAATATTTATTTATTCTGATAGATTATAGAATACTTCCTCACTAAGCTAGGGCGGCATTATGCAAATTATGCCTTTCGCCCGCGTACAATTAGAACTGATTACAATGTAGATGATTGCAGTTCAATCGACGTTCAGAAATATACTTTTAAAGGAGAATTATTTTTTGTGAAATAATAACGGCCATTGAGAAACTGCGGGTTAGAAAAATGTCTGGTTAAAATTAATTTTACAAAAAATACACAAAACCTACAATTTTTCTAAAGGACTGAGTAGATTTTTTTATTGTATTTATTGAAAAATGTTTAACATTTCTAAGAAATATTAGTTGTACTGAATTTAGAATTAAAATTAATTTAAGATTTTTTACACACTAAAAATAACGCATATTGAATTCTATATCAAAATACGCAACCGTCGAATTGAATCGACCCCAAAGAAATATAATCTAAAAATTCATTTCTCCTACCCTAATCTCTTAGGGATTTAAATAAAATAATAATCACACTAGATATTCACACCGCATTAGGAACGCATCATAACTATGAAGCCCATTGAATTTGTAAGTAACAGAAGCGTCCAAAAAATCAATATTCTGATCTTGGTATTGACAAGGGCTTAACGCCTATTGTGCGAGGTATTAAGATGTACCAATAAGTATATAGAGGGAAGGCTGGCTTGCAAATTGCGGGGAAAGACGCGCCCTCTTATTTGCGGGTGCCCGTTTGGCGCGGCCAACGGAATCGTGCACACGCAGTAACAACTTTGAAATTGATCCTACTAAAATAACCATATCAATGTTTGTTGCTTTGTAATATAAAATATAAAATTCTTATACGTTTTTGTGGTAGTTAAAATATTAGAACTTTAATAACGACGTATTTGGGTAATTAATAGAACACTTAAAAGACTATCTTGATTTTTTAAAATACAAAAACAGTATCAAATGCCCCGTCGTTACATTGATGGCACCTTTAATCGTCGATTGTTTGACGTTAGCATTAAAACAGGGAATTGTCAATATTTGGCGAAGAAGAGGGCAGAGTTGTAATCCGCCTACACTCTGCAAACAAGAGAACTTCTAAATGCCTCAGCTCTCCTGGTAATTTTTTTTATTTATTTTCATCGGCGAAGAAAGTTAATTGCTACGTTTTCATATTTTATGTCATTCAGATTTTAATAATAATTCATTTTAAGTAATAAAATACATAATAATAACCATTTCAAATTCTGTTAAAAATAATGTTAAAAGAATCAAAAGCAATATTTTATTTTTGACTATTGACATAGATAAAACGAAATTATTTGCTCGCTTTGTTGTTTGGTACTGTCTTTTTTTTGTGTGCAATAAGGTGTAAATCAAACATTTGAGTTACAGACCAGTCTTTCAAAACGTGACTCAAGTCGCAATCTATACTTGAGCATTTACCAAATGTCAGTAACTTTATATAGAAAAAGCGATTTAACAAGTCCCTTACTCAAGTTTAAGTCTTGGAGACTACGAATGGTTTTTTTTTCTATAAAGCAAAATTTGCATCATTTTCAACAACAAATAAGCTATTCTTACATTTAAAATATGGCAACATTTATGTAATTTATGACGCGCCCTTCGTGTCCCATACAACTACGAAAAGGTTCCAAGTATGTGCCAAATACTTGCCAGAAGTGTCGATTTGCACCTTTAACACAAAAGGTATAAATCATGCGTCGTCCCTGGGTGTGAATAACGATTCATAATATATTAGGGTCGAGAAATTTGCGGTGATGGTCTTTGAACTTTCTTGTCATATACTTTGTTCGGTGAAATTATCTTTAACATGAGTTATATACATCTATATATATATAATTTGAGATCGACGTGGTTGAATTAAGGTATATTTTATTTTATTCACAATCATCAAAACAAGGTTTATCTGTCTATATAATAAAAATGTCATTGATCGCCGTCTGTACATGGAACTTACATGGGAAAATCTAGTATTGGGCGACTTTTTAACGAAATAAAACCCAGAACAGCGATTTGTGATTTTTCTAAAGACTTACACGATACTTTTTGTTGATAATCATTAAAATAATTTGTTTAATGTTTTTCACTAAAAATAACAGCGTCCTACACAAATATTTCGTGTTATTTAAAGTTTAGAAAATGAAACAACTAAAAATCAAAAGTAAAGTATATATCATAAGCACTTCTCTATACATATAATATATCAGTGGAAACCGCGTGTCTGTACATACAATGAATTTGAATAAAAGTAATATGTTTAACAACTAGTAGTATAAATTATAGACTTAGCGTGAACGAAGGCAAGAGCTTGTAAATTTGCAATTTGTAGGCATCTGTAACTTAGAGCTATTTAAATAATTGTTCCCTTCATTTTGGTATGGAATATTTTTTCTTATCGCCAGATGTGAGTGGTAGTTTCAATTTTATAAGTAACAAAATGTAACTAGTATATAACTTAACATTAAAATATGTTTCTATATTTTGAATATCTATACAGGTGTTTAGGGACTGCTTCCGAAATCGAAGACGGGTGATAGTACTAATGACACCTTTGATGACGGGATGGAAAAAAATACGATCCTGACTAAACAAGACATATTTTTAACACTTTTTATGAGCATTATTTACGCTCCATCTTGTAAGTTCAGCTAAATGAAACGAATGTTACATAAAAAGATATATTACTTTACAAAAATGGATGATGGAGCGAAATAACGCTAATAAAACGTTTTAAAAATATTATTTTTTTAGTCAAGATCGAATTTTATTCCGTCCCTTTATCAATGGTGTCATTAGTACTATCACCGTTTCGTTTTCGGGAGCAGTCCCCACACACCTGTATATTGCACTTTATTTTTGCAATGGAAAAAGGTATAGGAAAACTATTTTTTGAAACTTGACACCAACTTAAGAATCTATCTGCCTTTTTAAAACATTTCTAGTACTATAATTGCTTTATCAGGATTTTTGGCTATTTTTTAGTCTATAAATTTTTAAAAGTGTATTAAATTTGCCAGATTTAATATCAACAAAAATAAAAATAGGTGAATAATTTACAAGGATAAATAATCTGAAACAAATAATGTAATAAGCTATTGATCTTAATATTGTCTTTACTAAGAAACCTAAATCAGGGATGTCAGATCGGCGAGAGAAGTCAGTTATCTTGTTAAATGTGGTGTACCAATGATACATTATCATTTTGTTACACTTCAGTGACTTTGTCGTCTATTTGTGTATATACATATCGAAATCATGTTAATAATACATATTATATGATTTTGATAACATACCATACATTATACAAAATTATATGTAAATAGCCCGACAAAATAATATGTACTAAACAAGCTAAATAAAAAGTTGAAAACAAAAATTCATATACTCTCAACTGTTTGAAGGAATTCTCTAAAATATTAAAATTGCTTGATTTAATATGTCTGTTAGAATTTTATATTATCCATACCATAAAAATATATAACGGGTGTTACGAGACCGCTCCAGAAAACGAAGATAGTACTCATGACACCTTTGACGATACTACGGAAAAACTATATATCCTGGCTAAAAAAAATTATTTTTTTAAAACATTTTAGTAGCGTTATTTACGCTCCATCATGTTAGTCCAGCTGTTTTTGTTATCATGTTTCATTGCTAGTTTTAGTAAAATAATGTATTTTAATGATATTATCATTTCATTTAGATGTATTGAACTTTTTTTTCCGTTCCATCATAATAGGCGTCATTAGTACTATCACTTGTCTTCGTTTTCGGACGCCGTCAAACACCCTGTATACGTGGATACATACAAAGGAGACAGAGTTACTGCTTTGGTCCATCAATGATTTTATAAGATTTCGTCGTAAGACATACTCTAGACGTGCCTTTATCTTAAACAGCTGGTCTCTCTAAATCCCTGTAGGTCGACCTTTTGCTACCTTTTAGGCTCGATTTGTATGTAAGTTTTTATTAAGTTAATTTCGTTATATGCCCAAAATATACGAACATCGTTTTCCGAATCTGCCTTTAAAAAAACAACATTGTAATAAGTGAAAAATTCATGCCTATTTTAAAGATCTCAATCGCTTAATACATCTATAAAACAGTAATAGAGAATATCTGATCTAGTTCTGTGTAATATTAGTTTCAGTACTAATATAGAAGACCCATTTCGTTTTAGTTCGCACTAGAACCAAGAATAAAGATAACATTAAACCTAATATACGGATGCTACGTTGCTACGAGTGTTCTACGAAGCGCTACGAAATGTCTACAAAGTAACTATTACTGTCATGAGTGTGACTATTAGATGAATATTTAATTATTTTCTTTAAGCACATGTTTACTTTAAGTAGTGATAAAAATATTGTTACATATATACATATGTCTTTCATTTTTTAAAACAATAAAATAATTTAGGATACGTAGATAACAAAAAAACAGGATATTAAAATTTGTGGGCTATAATATTATGCTCTATTTCGAATAAGAAATTATTGTCCTCTAAATTAAGTATAAAAAAAGGATTGGAAATTGAATCAGAAAACTATTTTTGTAACAATTTGACAAAATCTTCGAATTCATTTTCAAATTTAAATATTTGATAATTCGAGGCACTGGGTTTTTTAAATACATTTCATATTTATCCAGTTTGGATTTCAAAAATTAAACACAGGTCAGGACATTAAGGACAATTTCAACTAGGTAATAAATAATAATAACGGCCCTTAGGCATACTCAATTTCAGGACAAATATTCGATTTGACACTTAATATACGGAATTTGTAAGTGATTTCTACAGTATAAGGAAAAATGCTTCTTAACGCCATCAAATAGGTTTGTTTTTGAGTTAAATGTAATTATTTCCCACAAACAATAATAACAAGGCGTGTGAAGGATATACAAGATTTGAATCAATTTTACATAATTGTATATTGGTCCGTTTGTGCACTTTGTCAATTCTACAAAGGGAATAAGTAAACATAGTAAGTATTACCGTTTTAAAAATGAACTTTGTGAATTTGTCACTTTTTTAATAAGCCTACAAATTACGACAATGCCTTAAGATATTAACATTGCAAACATTAAAATAAAATCATGAATTTTGATTGATCTATTAATATAATCAATTAGTACGAATGATATATCTGTACTAATCGCTAATGCGAGTGAAGCCACGGGCAAAAGTTAATAAGATAAATATTATGACATACCTACGTAAAGTTACATAAGTAGTTAATTATATTGTACGAATAATTTTATTATACTTTTGTTTAGAAAGAAAGTTTTTAATATCTACCCTAAGGTAGTACTGATACTACTGAAGTACCAGTGAAAATTAGGTATTCAAACTTTGAGTTTCAGACAGTATAATCAGCAATTTTTCGGTTGGAAGGAGAGCCGAAGGCTGTGTGTACTCCCTCTGTCTGACGTACGTCATATCCCACTAAAATACGAGGGAATTCCCTTTTCTTTCTCTTTGGAATAAATTATTTCTTTGTGTAAGTTGAGTACTGAGATCGTCGGCGACAAATAGTCCCGTCTACAGCTGTCAATATTCCCCCATTATTTATTTAAATCTATTCACTACTTTGTATTTTCCCTTAAGTTGACACTTAAACGTATATATAACAGGTGTTTAAAAACTAATACTGAACTTTATTATTTATTATCAACTCTAATTTATCAAAAAATACTTTCTACATAAATACGGTTATATTTCATCTACTTGAAAAGTTTCGTATGCCATTAATACAAATTACTAAAGTTTTAACTTCCAATAAGTGTATTTTCTTCCCAAGAAGAATAGTACGGAGCTTTTAAAGATGATGCTAAGTTAGACTTTTCTACCGCTTCCTACCAGGTAGATCGCGGTCCAGAAGCAGCTTAAAATATTCACGAAAAATAGGTATTTTACAAAAAAAAAAACTACTAAAATAGGAATATAATCCTAGTTATATATTAATAATATTTATAAAAAATATTTATTAATTACAATAATTCTAACAATTAGTAGTTTAGTTCTATTAAAAATTAACGATCAAACATTTCAGAACAACGTAATTATCAAGTACTTTTTGGTCACAACAACTTATCAATTATACTCTTCATTCCAGAGATTAAAAAGTTCTCCTTATTTTTGAACTTAGAATTTTAGCTGTTCATTATTTTATAATATTGTTAATCTTGACAGTTCAACAATTGGATATAGTGATCCATAAAGGCTTTCAGTTTCCCTAGCACTTGTACAATTCCATATTATATAGCTACTTGAATTATATAGATACATACTAATATTAATTTTTACTTTTTGTTAGTCAACAAAAATTATTCATGCTTTAGAATATTACAGCGTAAGATTATTATAAAAATGGCAGCTTGGTTTTCCTTTTCAAAAATCTATAATAGAATGTAAACGATATTAAAGCAAAGTAAGAATAAACAGACAGTTGTGGACAGCAAGTTTGTTTATACTATTCAGAAATATATACTTTAATGTTGCAAAACTACAAAGCTCTTATCTGGTGGTCACAAAACATTCGCTGGTTCAGTTACGGCTTTAGACCGAAGAGGGCTTTGAGATAATATCCCACGTGAAATTGTAGTTCGTTGAACTTTTTATCAAAGTCACTTAATTATACCTCTAAGATCAAAAATATTCAATTTAACTCAATGTTCATCTTAATTAATTGTAATCTTAAAGAAATACTAAAGTTCAAAGATTTGTTTCTACTAATTAAAATGAGTTTCGAAGGGTCTGTAGTTTAGTGGTTGGCTAAACCAAATTGCCAGAGCACGGGGTTCGATTCCCGTTGCATTTAAAAATATGTAATTTGTGTTCTGCCTCAGGTACGGGCTCCCCGTGGCCAGACGAGTGTCAAAAACGCAGGCATTTCGAGTATTAAATGTAGTGGGAGGAACTCCTAATAATTTATAAGTTCTGTTCGAGTCACTTATCACTATTCATAGATGGAAAAGTCGTGAAGTGCAATGCGCGTTTCGATTTCAGTCTGTGCATTTGTCCATGGGCGACAGAAATCGTGTAATATAAGTGTACTGTGTGCTCGTTTGCCTTTCTATCTCATAAAAACATGAAATTCATTGTTTTAATTAGGGAATGAAGTTTTCGAAATTAAGTGAATCTTTTGGTTTGTACTGCTGTTAATAAGAGGCTATTACTTACTTAGACTTAAGAAAAACCTACCTGTGAATCTCTATTAAATTCGTCGAATTTTCCGCTGGGGCCCCTGTTTTTTGACATGCATTCGGTCCGCAAACCGCCACTCAGTGTTGGTAATACAAAGGAAAAGTTGGGCGCCAAACGCATTGTTTATATGGACGCAGGTATACCTTGTAACGCTAATTAATGGCTACTAGATGATCTATGTATGTCTTGATATCATTATTTTTAGCATAAGTTAAAAGTACTATATTCTAAGAAATTTCAAGACAATTTCGTGTACACTACAATGACAAAAAATCGTGCTAAGACCACAATTATTTTAGTGTAATATTATTTGTCTGTTAGAAGGCATCCCACAAGAGATAGACGGCCTGATTGGGGTGCCAGGGAGCCGGTGATTGGTCAGTTTGGAAATGCTTGGCTTGTCTTATGCTCAGCAGTGGGCTCTGACAGGTTGACAATCAATCAATATAGAATGTATATAAAATTCTTATGTCACGATTGTTCGGGACAGATTCCGAAACTACTAATCTTGTTAAAATTTGGTCATTTATGCAACTTAAATATTTTATTTTAATGAGTCACAGTTCAATAGTATTTTCAGTTTTAATTTATCTATAACATATTTTATTACGTTATTTTAGTGATAAAACACTATTAAGTTATTTAAGGCATGGATAATTATTTATGGTCACATCTAGTTTTATTACATCTACGAGGACGTGTTTTGGGCACAGAAGCGGGCGATAAATTCTGCGCTTTGTATTCTTCTATATTAGTCCAGCCGCGGTTTTTACAGAGCTTTTCATGCGCTCACGTGCAGATCCTATAAATTTACTCTTTAAAACAATCCTCTAGGTGCCAGTGATTTAGTACGTGTGACTTTACCATAGATTATGTTAAATTTGAAAAAGTGCCTAGACTAAACTTGTTTCTAACCTTTAAAAATATCGTTATATGCGTTTGATGTGCTAAAATATTAACACTTTGTGTTCTTAGCGCCTAGTATAGTTAAGTTTCGTTTTTTATATAATATGGCTAAGGTTTTAACGTTGGCAACGCGTCTTCTAGATCTTAGAGGTGTCCACGAGCTACAGAAA
>JAOSYY010000014.1:10229727-10247352 GCA_025727935.1 Hebomoia glaucippe
TCAAATAAACCTACAAACTTTTCAGCTTTATTATCTTATTAAATATAAATCACGTTTCCACTTTGATTGTTCGGGATGAACTCTGAAACTACTGAACAAATTTTAACATTTTTTTTCTTTGAAATGAGTGCTATGCTCCAACTTAAGAGATAGGATAGATTATTTATCAATTGATAGTCGCAATATTATTTTATTGCGAATTATTATTTGTATATTTGAGAGTAATAATTATCTTTTAGCTCCAAACGATTCTGACAATTCAATATTTGTTGACCGAATTGAGTAGGTATTCAATAGATGGCACTGTGTTAAAAACACAAAGGTTTCAATAATAATAATAATTACAATTTAACTTACTAATTACAATTTAATATAACAAAAACCTTAGCCACAACAACCCGTGGCCGGTTTATCTAGTTTTAACATAAATTTAAATTTTATTTGAATAGATAAATTCTTACAACAATTGTCAAAAGTAGATTCAATCTTATATCACATTCTGGCATACAGACCTTAGTTTTGAAATATAATCTTATGTCCGTCCCTGTACAGTTTCAATTAAGGGAGTTATCTCGTAGTACATATATTAAGGAGACATCTTAAGATGTTTATCCTTACTGCACTGCCCCATACAATTATTAGATTAGGCCGGTTGCAATACAGTTGATAAGTTATGTGTTTTGTATCACAGTAATCGGATTTCTGTTGTGAAGTAAAGAGATAATGTTTCTTGGAGGGTGTAGATTTAATTGGTTTTTAGAAAAAAACATAATTTGATAACCTAAAATTATTCTTAAGAATAGAATCCTAGTGTTCTATTTAAAGACAAAATGATATTGATATTATTATATATAAAATATTTAGATTTCTATTTGCAATATCAAAAGAACGGCTTTTCGTAAATGCATATGAAAGTATAACAGAAACACGATTAATATTTTTTTTGTCTACCTGTTTCTTTGTTATGGTTAATCTCCAAAACGCGAATATCGATTTTGGCGTAAGTTTTATTTAACAAAAATAATTATGACTTGAGTAAAACATATATCCTTGAATCCGATGTATTTTGAAACTAAAAACAATGAATCTATAAAAAAAAAGATCCATACAGTCGAACAACGAACCTATTCCTTTTTATTCATAAAGTAATATCACGTACTAGTTAATATCATTGCATTTGTCAGCTGTTCTAACAATTAGATGTCCCTCGGAAATTTGTCGCGCCTTAAAAAAGTTTGTATTTATAAAATTAATGGTTCAACATCTCAGCTTTGAGAATTTAATACGACAATATCATTAATTCTAAGCACAAACACAAAATTCCACGGATTCATAACAGAGACGTATAATTTGAAAATTAAGCGAAAATCTCATCACGTACAATGTTCAAATTTTTGCTTTGAACGGCGGGGAATTTTTTTAGCACCAAAGTATGTGTAATCATGTAATATTTTTGCGACATCAGCGATTTTTTGTTTGTTAGTTTCTGGCTGTACAGTATTCAAAAATTATTTTAATCTCACAGGACCTTAAATCTTACTGGGTGCTATGTAAGTGAATTGGGTTTAATACAAAATGATTCGTTGATCTACAGAAATTCTTAGAAATATTTTGATATGTTAAATTTAATAGTTATAGACATTCTTTGTACTTTAATAAGAGCAAATTTTTAATTTTTGTTCAAAATTATGTAGCCGTTTAAATAAAGCCAAATCAAAGTAAATTAGCTGTTGTTAAAATTAACACAATATTTTTTAAGTTCAAATAGTATCATAATTTCTATGTTAATAAATAATGTTGTAAAAAGTACAAAGCGACTGTGCCATTTTTAAAATAAATCTAGCCCAAGACTCATATAATCACAGAGCACTGTCAACATGGAGATAAATTAAAAAATTCCAGCGTTTGTAACTGTGGCTTGTTACATGATGTCATACGAGTGTGAAAAACTTTTAAATTATTTCTTATTTTTATTTCATTAATATCAAAGAAAGGAAATAAGTTACTCTGTACAATAGTAATAATTTAATGGTGTATTGTCAAACTGTTTATAATTATTTCGGGACTTTGGAAATCTGAAATTCCTGAACTCGAAACGAGTATTACAGAACTTCACGACTTCATCTAGGAGCTTCATCTTCTCATTCTCTCATTCGCATCATCAACATATTTTCATTTAGGAACTGTCACCCATCAAGTACTCGAAAGTACCAGATGTACGATATACATGTTTACAGAATTTAAATATCTATGTATGTATTGGATTTTTCTGATGAAAATTAGATTTTTACAAAAGGCTATTTCCAGTAAAAAAATGTTATAAGTGAAATGAATATAGGCATTTTTAAAGCGTTACGTTCTTTTGACTATGGTTACGCTTTATATATTTATATATTTTTATAACACTCATGTAATTAAGATTAATTTTAAAGATAATTAACAGCTCCATAATTAATAGAACCTAACTGCAAACTATCATTTTTGTGTATATTAATAAGAATAAAATATATAAATTGGGAATGTGAAGAAAGAATTGTTTAAACATTTTAACGAAGGAAACTGTCATTGCCAGTGATTTTCATAAATAATTGAAAGCTTAAAACGATCGGGAGGCATTTTTATTTCGGGAATTTTAAATTTTGTAGGAAAATAAAATAAGAAAATAATTATTATTTAACTTATATTCGAGTCGTTTATAATGTTTCAAGATCGACGTCAAAATGAAAATTGGAACGGAGAAATTATAACTTCCATCGACTCAAACAAAGAAAGTCTTCAGTGCTATTATTAATAGGAATATTTCTTTCTTTCTATTGTTATCGTTCTTTGACAAAAGGCAGTATTTGTGCCAGCTAATTAATAAAACTCATTGAACGATAAAATTGTATTTTTTCTATAAGTGAAAGACTTGTTTTTTGTCAATATAAAACAAAATACAGTTTTAAAGAAATCTTTAGATACTATCACTGAAGTAATTATATACTAACTAGCAATGCCCCGTTACTTTACCCTTGATTTCATGAATACTCTAGCTGACCAGCTAAACTACGTTTGCGTCACAAAAGTTAATTTACATCATTTAAAAAGTCCTAGAGAGCCTACCTTAAAAGATAGACATGAAATGCTTAGAACTTTTTAAAGGGACCAATTCGATGGAATGATGATGTATGATGATACGTGATAAAATTTCCACTTTTTACAACATTATTAATTGTAGCGTTATTCTGTGTAGCCTACAGCCTTCCTCAATAAATGTGCTATCCAATACTGAAAGAATTTTTCAAATCGCACCGGTGGCTCCTGAGATTAGCTCGTTCAAACAGACAAACAAACACTTCAGTTTTATAATTTTAGTATAGTTTTATTAGCCGAATATAGTTAAATAAGCCGGAGAAAACAGATAGACAAAAAATATCTATAAATTGACTGATAGTGCCTTATTCACTTAATTAAAGAAACATTGAGAAAATTATTATTTTCATTTTAAAAATACACTGCGTTTAATTCAATTCTAAGGTGATAAGTATAAGATTTTATGTAAAAAAATCTTACTTTTCAACTTCTCTCCTTTGGTGAACAATGTAATTGCATTGTATTAAAATATGTATTAAAAAAAAATCAAAAATAACGGAATGTTTGAGTGCGGTAATGTCCCCGGTGGCATCCATCACGTGTTAATTGAGTAATGGCCGATGTGACAGCGGCTGATTGATCGGCGGCTAAATATGATGTATCACTGGTGCGTCTAACGCAAGCTTAACTTTGACTAAATGTTTATTTGGTTAGTGCGGGCTACACTGCTATTGATATATAGCCAATAAATTGGGGTGCGTATTTTTTAAAAGCGTTTTTTAACCACTAACGAAGACAGGTTTGATGGTCTACGTGTGGCATAGTAGTCAAAAAACAAATGGCCTGATTTCATTGCAGTTTATTTTTGTTTTGAAACTGAAATAAAGGTGAAAGTAAAAACCATAGATAAAAATCTATAAACTTGTATCAGAGGTTTTTCAAAATAGTCAATTTTATTTAAAATTGTTTTAGGTACAAAAATACGAAAAAAGAATTATCTTGAATTTGATGTAGTTCTTTGATACATAAAGGCATATAACTAGTTAAAGGGGGGTTCCCTTAAAACTATTACTATTACTACAAATTGTCACAAATTATGAAAAAAATGACAATATTAAAGATTCCCAGACATAAATTATTTAACTACCTTATACTTACTTTCGTAACACCGTTGATATATGGAAAAGTCGTAGAGTGCTGTGCGCGTTTCGATTTCACGCTATTAATTTCCGAATACTCGAAGTAAAATAAATAAGGCCGGCAACAGAACGTTAATTCAATATATATGACGAATGATGTAATATGGCGTAGGCTTAAAGATTGGCAACGCATCTACTAGATTTACTAATCTTGGATATGTCCATGGGTGACAGGAATCGCATAGTATAAGCGAACTGTATGCTCGTTTCCCTTCGTAGCGAATAAAAAAATATACTTACAAATTTAGTAATCCATGAACAGCAGTATAAAAATTCTGAGCGTGATAAAAATATTTAAGCGACAGTAAAGTTGTGAACGACAATAAAATAGACCACAGACAATAAAAGTTCAAAACACACTGTTTTATAACTCAATAAAAATAACATTACAAGTACAATAAAATTGTTTAAAATTTCCTCAATATGGTTCATAAAGTTTTAATAGTATTATCTATTTGTTATCTACGTAATACAGTCGTAATATCAAACCGAATTTTGAGTACTCAGTATTAAAAAAAAAATAAAAAAGGATTTATTGTTAATAAGTCACGAAGAAAAAGAGGAGTGTTTAAAGTCTAGTAGTATATGATGTTGTAAGTCTCAACATTTCACGACTTTTCCATCGTTCATAGATGGAAAAGTCGTGAAATGCTGTGCGCGTTTCGATTTCAGTTTATGAATTTTGCGAATGCTCGAAATAAAAATAAAATTAGGTCTTAAGCTTGGCAACGCATCTTCTAGATCTACTCATCTTGGAGGTGTCCATGGGCGATAAATTGCTTAATATAAGTAAACTGTCTGCTCGATTGCCTTCCTATCCCATAAGAAAATTCACTTCTTAAGGCCGTTGGCGTATCTCGGGTGAAGTTATTTTCCTGAAACGCTCCCATTTTTTACGTATTTTATTGCGTTTGTTAATAACCAATAAAATATGAGACAATTAAAAAAAAATAAAAGAAATCTATGAAGTTGAAGTTAACTTGTGACAAAGAGAAATGGGATTTAACTTTTATATATAAATGTTTAAGTTGTACAGATTTTTACTCTGAATTTCATATATTTTGCGCTGGTGGTTTGAACCTAATGCAATCTATTATAGAATACAACATGCTAATATCAATAAACTGATAATTCATTATTTTTTAACTCTGTGGATTTTGAAACGTCTGAACATTTCCTAATTGTTATACAACCTACATGAACAATAAACTTTTTCTATTATTATCTGCAGTGATGCCGATACTTTTGAAACAGATTAAATCAATACTTCTTCATGTTTCAAAGATTTTTCCACAGATAATACAATAATATAACAATTTATCGCTTCTGCCTCGACGTGCTCCCAGCAAATTGAGCCAATCGACACACCTTTGTGAGATGCGCGAGTTTCATCAAATATTTGCTGCTTCTAGGGAATTTCACATAACGATGCAACTTTGTTCCAACTTATTGGCGCGTTTCAAACGGTTTAAACATTGAAGCCTCTTTGAGTCTGTTACGTAATACTATTGGAATATTTTTACAGCGAAATTTATGTATGAAAGTTGAAATGTTTCTTGTTTTGTACTGGATAGTTGGTTGAAATTTTAATCCGTTCACTCGGTAATATGAACTTTTTGAAAATAAAGTTTTGAAATGAAATCTCTTCTATTCGACTGCCTAAAAATAAATAAATAAAATATGGAAATATATGAGTTATAATTTTACAGCTACAAAGAAATTAAAATTTACTCAAAAGCTCGTTAGTTGGTAATATTTCAATAATTTGTAAAGGGGTGTTTTAAGTTAATCCATAATTTATTTGTATGATAAATTGTCAAAAGATTAAACAGTTCCACATAAATAATATCTAAGTCTAGTCAATTTAAAAAAAAAAACCGCCACAAATTAGGCCTCGACAGACTTTTCAGACAGATGACATCGCTTTTGTGTATCAGGCTTTAAATCAAACACCACTTTCAATAGTATAAGTTAGGTCTTATAAAAACAATATGTTTTGAAATTAGAAAAAGTGCCCACCATTATAGTTCTAAAACCCATTTCGGTACAATAAGTTTGGAAACTTGGCAGTGTAGCAAAAGTAGTAAACACATAAATCTTTTACGCCCGTTGGAGCTGAATCGGATATTGATAATTTTTACCCCTATCTCTGGAACAGTGCGTAACTTCGGACTTGTACAAATTGATTAATTGATGAGAAGTTTCCTTTTAACCGACGTGATCGCCGAGGCTGCTCGATAATGGGTTGTGACAATCCTCAACATATCATTTTATCGAAATATTGTTGATGATGGCATGAAAAAGTATTTTCACTACGATGTCTGAAAGGGTTAAATTTGGATATTTTGTGTATTGTAAAAAGTACAGAGCTGATATTGTTGAATGAGTTCTGTTGATTCGTAAATATTAAACTTATTACGGTAGATTACAACGGACCGTCCAAACCTGACATACCGGCTTTCCTTTGTATTTTTTTATTTTTGTACTCTTAATTGTCGTACTTTGTGTACTATTTGGGTTATCTAATATATAAAATTCTCGTGTCACAATGTTCGTTCGCACACTCCATCGAAACGGCTCGACCGATTCTTATAAAATTTTATATGCATATTTAGTAGATCTGAGAAGCAGCTACTATTTTTCATCCCCCTAAATGTTAAGGGTGGTCCACCCCTAATTTTTTTTTATTTTTCTCGACAAAATGTTTTGTTTTTATTTTTTTGAGATACAGCATATAAAACCCGAAGTGTTATATATATATATGTATGTGGCAAAACGAGCTAGTAATGATATAGATGAATGTTAAATTTAGCGAATGACAAAATAAACTAAGAAACTTGAACGTCAGTTCCGACGAGGAACCTAACGGTGTATATTCAGAATAATTCAATTTTTATAAATGTTTATAATAGATATACAGATAGACAACTAAAATTATTTTATAAAGTAACTTTCACTATTTAAAAATTATCTTAGTTCGTCGCTACGAAACTGCTACGCTGTAGCATTATTTGCTTAATCACGCGAGTTTTATCTACCTATATGTGTGTGTGTATCAATAATTGGTTAAAACCCTCAAAATTAAATCGATATTTCACTTAGGTTAGTATTAAGAATGTACGTTTCGTGTACAATTGAGTCACAGTGATGGCGTTGCATATAATAATATAAAAGTAAATTTGAAAATAAACTTCAAAAAAACAGTTCTTTCACTTGGATGCCTACAATCAGCAAACAGGAAAGTGTGAACTTTTGAAATATCTCCAACATATCCGGCGCGGCCTCTGTTTGACGTCATAGAGTATAATTATTATATTATTATGACACACATAATAAATATAAAATTTCAATAATTAAAAAAGGATTTTAATTCAATTGAAATAAAAAAGGTTCTACACAAAAAGTTTTGCTGAAGGGAATAATTAATCATTCAATAATGAAATGCAATTTTTTTAAGTTAAAATATAAGCGTAATATTGTATTTTTATTCAACAAAAGTTTTATGATAATTTAATTTGCTCCAGAATAGCAATATAGTATTTATATTATTATTCTTCAATTTACGAGTTTTAAAAGTTACACCAAAACGAGGAAAATTCGATGGACTGACGAATATGCAATTTTTTACATCTGCAAAATATTTAATCTATGACAATTGTCATTTTTCTACTCTACGGGTGGGTAGTGTGACAATGCGCCGTGGGGCATACGGTATGAGGAAGCGGGACGGAGGTGGGGGGAAGTGTTTGTGATGTTTTCATTTTTCACTTTCCACATTTTATACAAAAAGCTTGAAAGGCCGTGATGGCACCGAAA
Organism: Hebomoia glaucippe; assembly: GCA_025727935.1. Classification (NCBI taxonomy): domain Eukaryota; kingdom Metazoa; phylum Arthropoda; class Insecta; order Lepidoptera; family Pieridae; genus Hebomoia; species Hebomoia glaucippe. Next base: position 10,237,815 of record JAOSYY010000014.1, read on the forward strand.
ATTTCGGTGGCGATAAATAATATATGATTTATTTGTCATATCAATATTGTAACGAAGATTAATTCATTAACTTCAGGCATGAATTTTACTCGAAAACAGTATCATTTTTATCTGAAATTTACTTTGGGATAATTTTACATAGCAATTTTTATTTAAGCTTTTCAGTAGGCACGTTCTTTGTCATATCATTGAAAATAAGTAATTGTAGCTAGAATTATTTTCTTGTTTTTTAAACACTTGTTTCTAACACAAATTATTCTATTTTCTATAACCTTTTAACGATATATATACCATGACCTAACCTACATGATAAACAAAAGTAGGTAATATTCCATAAGAAGGACTTTTAAAATTTAAGAAAACTAAACTTAAAAAGGCTTAAACAATTAGTTAAGTACTTTTAAAAACACGTATTTATAATTAATTTATATGTTTAACTTTTGTATTCACATATTGGCTAAAGAAATATTGATATCTATATGTAAAGAGAGAAAACTTTAACAAACCAATAAACATTAGAAAAGAACTTATAAACAAGGTGGTAATTTAACATACAAAAAACTAAGATTTTATATAAATAAAATGTAATATTATATAGTTTGTTCACCATGAACTCTTAAATTACTGAAGAGATTTTTTTAAAATTTCACACCATAGAGATAAGTCCAACCTGAGGGTCAAGGTTATATCTTAATTAATGATATATATGAGTACCTATACGAAGTCGGGGCGGGTTACTAGTTTATGTTTGAAAAAACAAAATTTTGAACTGTTACGGAGACAAATAAATAAAAATACTCATCAAATTCTTTAAATAAATAATGAAAAACTACAAGAATGTAAACTTAGAATCGTCTATGTCATACCCAGTCGGGTAAAAAGGAAACATCGAACAAAGAAAATGCATTTTCCATGTAGAAAAATTTAATAGGTTTCCGCTCAAGCTGACAAAGAGCCGAGTCAAATGTCGGTATCCCGCTGTGGGGTGCATCATTATTGTACAAACCCTTGTCTAATTGTTTCCTTGGGCCGACGTATCAATTTGCAAGCAATTTCTCCCCGCAATTGTCTGAAAGTGAACCTTACTACGTATTATAAAGCGTAATGTGCTGTAAGGCTGAAGCGCTTTCGAAGCCTTATCGTTTAAGCGAATTACAGATATTTTCATTGTTCAAATTTGCCATGTGATTTTTGAGTTTTACAAGATGTTATGTCATATTTTCTTTTGTATATATTATTAACGTTTCAGGTTAATATCACTGTTTATAATTACATAGATAGGAATTTATTTTGATAATTTTAAGTATATACATATTAAAAATATATTTGCATAAATATATAAGAAACTTATATTTCAATGTTGAGAGTAGCCTTCGAAATGGCACATACCATTATTTTTAAGTATCATTTATAAATAATTAGTCCTCCTCCCATTAACTTTTTAACCTTGAGGCTCCCACATACGGTAAAAAAGTGAAGAAGAGAACATTATACCTACATTAATATTTAAGCTTATTAGAATTTAATTTAGCTTCTTATAATAAATTTACGAAGATAAGAAGTTTTTTCGAGCACATAATGTTAATGTTGACCCAAATTTAGTAATTCACATTTTAAAAAAGTTTTGACAATTTGCAAACGCTCACGTAAAACTTGGGACTTTAGTCACGTCTTGGCATACCGGCCTACGTCTTATGTTTTCTTATTCAAAAATGCACCCATGAAATACGATACTGATCTTGTTAAATCAATCTCGCTTGACATCTTAATGGATTATAGACATCTCAAGGGGGCTGAGACAAAAAACTTGCTGATTCTGTCCATACTGTAATAGCTAAATCGTCCGGATATATAACTTGATGTACTTGGCTAATCCATTAGTAAAATATTATATAAAGTATACAGTATTTCATACACGTATAAACAAATATAAAATCGTAGTAAGTAACTTTAATTTTTTTATATAATAAATATTATAAAGCTGAAGAGTTTGTTGGAACGTGCAAATATCAGGAACCGTTAATCCGATTTGAAAAATTATTTTAGTGTTGGATAGTACATTTATCGAGAAAGGCTACAAGCTATATTATATTTTCAAACAAATTAGGGATCCTTACTAAAAGTCCAATAATGTATCTCAAGGTATGACATCCGAAATGAACGCGAGCGAAGTCGCTTGAATAAACTAGTTTTTTTTTTATAAAAAGCAAACCCGGAATTAAACATAACATTCAATCAAACAAACAAAAAAAAAAACGTTCATAATATTATTTTAATTCTTAAATATAAAAAGGTATGACTAGATCAATGACCAATAGAACCTTAGAGTATATTAGCATGTTAAAATAACCGTCTTCTAGTAAACAAATGAAATTTTAGTTTCAAATATATATTTAATATCTTAGATGTAATAGCGTAGCCCGAACGTTATGTTTTTTCTTCCTAATCTTTGCAATAATTCGTATAAACTGAACTACAATACAAACGTAATACAATTCATTAACTTAATAGCGTCCATAAACCTTAAATGCAACTGCTCTTAAATAGAATCACGCTCCACCCATGCTTTTAGCTGAAAACCGTATTGTGAATAGCGATCCCCGAATATGTAGCGACGTTGTGGCGCCGATCGAAATTTATGTGGGATTGGAAAATTTCTATACATATATTTGGTTACATTATCTAAGATTACGTCATACGTAAATCTGTATTAATATTATGAGGCTGAAGATTTTGTTTGGAAGGAGAACACGTCAATATCAGAAACTACAGGACTAAGTGGCAAAATAATTTTAGTGTTGTATAGCCCATCTATCGAGGAAGGGCTGAGCTATACAGGTGTTTAGAGACTGCTCCCGAAGATGAAGACGGGTGATAGTACTAACGACGCTCTTGATGAAGGCATGGAAAAGAATCAATTCTGACTAAAAAAAATATAGTTTTAAAACGTTTTATTAGCGCTATTTCGGGCCATCATGTTAGTCTTACTGTTTTTGTTATCATGCTTCATTGCTGGTTCTTTTTTTAGTAAAGTAATGTATTTTTTATGACTCTTCAAATAGCTGTTTGTACAAGATGGAACGTAAATAATGCTAATAAAAAATTTTAAAAATATGATTTTTTTTAGTTAGGATCGATTTTTGTCCTAATCATCAAAGGTGTCATAAGTACTATCATCTCTCTTCGTTTTCGGGAAAAGTCTCCTAACAACCATTATATCATTCTAAAACCTTCAAGATATTATTTTAATTAAAAGTATAAATAACGCAATAATAAAAAACTGCGGTATTAAAATACATCCTAAACAGATAAAAAGAATGCTAAATTGTCCATTGAATCCCTAACGATTCCCGATTCAACGACGATTCGACAAACTTGTGATATTAACATAAAACATCAAAACTCGCATTAAAGTGTCTAAAATTCAGGCGTCCCTTAAAATATTCCCCCTTGGCCTGTCTGCCGTGTTTATTCGGGCGGAGACTGTTAGTTTCTTCATAAGCTCAAGTTATGAGCTGATTAGTAATCTTGAAATTTTGTTACTAGTTCAAATTTAAACAGTACTCGCATATTTTTGGCATGTACAAGAGTTTGTTAAACAGAAAAATGCAGTTAGCTTAGTACCAAGTTAAATACAAATATAGCATTGTTAATTTAACCATCTTCATAAATTATAGCCACGGTCTCGATAACATTAGCTAGCTAGACACAAAAGACTTTCAAGTTCGGCCTATTTGTTTAGACCTTATGTCGTCAAGAGATGCGTCAAAATTATAACAAAAAAAAAAAAATACCCTAAAATTTAAATCTTCAATAATTTAGAATTCCATATAAACGTATTTTAGATTTAAACAAGTAATCACTCATAACTTGCACCAAAAAAATAATAAAGTCTATATTTTATTCAGCTACATAGAAATACTTGAACAATAAAATAATTATCATTTATCGGTAAGGATTTTATGATCTGGAAGGGAATGGGAAAAAGTCGGGGTATGCAGCTATGAAAACTGAAACTTTCATTTTTTACGGAACAATTTAGTAAGTAGATTAATGCTTTTATAAGCTCAGAGAATCATTCTGGTTCATGACCTACCTAGGTATCCCTCAACACAGCTCGGACTCCTCGAGCTAATAATTCTAATAATCCTATTCCCCCATAATGCTTACCTATTCCTGCTATTCCCCCATATTAGTAGCCCCGCCCTCGAATTCCCGACGAATATATCTACAAATCTCATCTGCTAATAGCAGGCCTAACATCGTAAGAAGGTTTAACATATATAAAAAAACCCGACGCCATCTTGTAAGAGAAAGGCAACGAAGATGATAAATTGATGCCAAAAGAATTGCTGTTTATACTCTATACTCTTATGTATATACTGAAATTATATCTAATTAACATGTACATGTGGAGAAATCGAGATATTTTAACAGATGTATACATATTTGTCACTTACCTTCCAGTAAAGGATCAGTCACATGAGAGAGAAGTCTAATATTGGACCATAACACAACACGAGGCAAAGTTTTTCACTTTTAAATTATAAAAATTACATGTACAATAGTATATTGAAGCGTACACACAAGCACAAAAACATTTATTTAACACTAAAACTATTTTTTTTCTCTAATCAAACCGCATATTACCGCCATTGTTTCCCGCCAATTAGCGAACTAGACGCTTATTCTGCGAACCAATCAACAAGCAGCGCAGGATACCAACATTACGCAAGTGACCGTGACTCCCGTTTTTAGTTTAAAAATACTTTACTAGGTGGCGCTGAGTATAATTTTATATGTCTTCAAATATGAACTTAAAAAGGATGTATATATGTATTTAAATATATCAGCGGTACTAAAGCGTTGAATTAATATAAATTGATTTTACAAAAGCAAAGTCCACTGTTTTAAAAGCTATAATTATTCTTTCCTAAACGTTATTCGCTGACGATATCTTTTTAAACAGTTGTAAAAAAAGCAGTTACGTGATATATTCTATGACCTAATCTAGTACATTCAGGAGACAAGTTTCCAAACTTAAACTTATTATCTATATTTAAAATTTTTTTTTTTACATTTTTGACATATGTATGTATATTTATTTTTTAGGAATCCAACACAAATATTCTTAAAAAAAAACTATATTGACTTGAAAGAAGTCGATGTTAGATTTCTTAACAGCAATTAGGATAAATTGTAAGCGTTGCGATTCGATGGATTTTCCCCTTACGAAGATGTCATGATTGACATATGACAACTGAGAAGGATGTAGCTTCGCATTTCCTGCTTTAGGTCAGAACAAAGAGGCTCGTAGAACAGACTATATACTACACTTCCGATCTTACTTGTCCCTAACCCAGTAAGTTAAGCTCAAGTCACAGTTGGTGGGTTTGTTTTACAACCCAAGAGATGTGTATATAAACTGTTATTAACTGTTATTTTTATTTAGGTTGATTATATAGTTAATTTTACTTCATAAAATCGTCTGTCCACCGACCTCTAATTGCCGAATCCCAAAAACAAAATCGCTAGTTTGAGGAAGTGTAAACGTGTTGGTATAAATATTTAAATTCTTCCTTGGGGAAGACATTCAGGTTTCTTTGTTTATTAGTGCTTTATAATAATCGGCTTTAAAAATAAATCCGTACATTTAAAAAATACAAATAACAAATATTAAAATAATTTTACTTAACAAATTGTCGGCAAAAGTGGGATGTAATAAGTTTGATTTGTCTATCTATTGTTCCACCGTAGTTCATAAACGAATGGGCTGATTTTAATCCGGGTTTTTCTTTGATAAGTGACGTAATTAATATGGTTCTCAGCTATAAATCAAGATCTGTTGTGATGTTTAATGATTTTAAGACAGCTGTCACTTACAATTTTAAATAAACGTTACTTAAAATCTCATAATAGAAATTATTCAATAAAGATATAAATTTTAGAAAGCGAACGAAATGTCATGTTTAACATTAGATGTTTTGCGGCCGGGTGTCCCAACACGGCTCTGCACTTTATCTCCCTTTGTGATTGACGTATGTGAATCTGCCCACGTGAATCTATATATATCAAAATTAATTCCCATATCCCTTGGTCACGTAATAACTTTTTCCGGGTGGCCATAAAACTAAACATACGAAAATAACACTTATTTAAACATTTAAATAAAATACCCAGTAACGGATTACAAAATGCAGTTTTGTTTTATTTTGCATAAAAAAAATTTAATATTTATTATAGTTGTTTGGTATTTTACAGTTTACATATATATTCCGCTATAGTGTATCTTAATTAAATCACACTTGCTCTAATATAAGACAATATTAACACTCAATTACATTATCTCAAACTTTTTGTCCACCTATTGCATGTCGCGTGACGGTCGGCCGCGGAGTAGGGGTAAAGTGAAATACGATCGACAGAGCAGCCGGAGCCAATATGACGGCGCCTATAGTTCGCATCAGCTGATCGTGTACTGTATAGACTACTGTGCCAGTACTCGACGCTATTTGTTTGTTTTTATCAGTGTTTAATGCAAATGTTGCTATTTTAGTTAAATGTCTACAATGCCAAAAAAAGTTTCACTCTTGCCTTGGTTTCATAAAACTACACAAGTATTTTGTATAAAATTAATATATGCCTCTTAAGCAAAGCTTCTGTGAATTAATTGTTCCAACAAAAACTACTTTCGATCAAAAATTCGGCGATTTATGACGGCAGCCGTAAAATTTACTTTACAGATAAATCAACTGTGTAAAAAGTTTTCAAAACCGGTGAAGGCTTTTAACCAAAATGAATAATAAATGAAGATTCACGACGCAAATTAAACTAGATTAAAACGCTCAGGAAAGTATATGATTGAGTTTTTTAAGGTTTTCAAGAGCTGAGTTTTGTTTTAAGCCAAGTTATACAGGCTGTTTGGGGACTGCTCCCTAAAACGAAGATAGGTGATAGTACTAATGACACCTTTGACGAAGGGACGGCATAAAATTCGATCCTGACTAACAAACATCATATTTTTAAAACTTTTTATTAGCGTTATTTCGCTCCAGCTGTTTTTGTTATCATGCTCCATTGTTGGTTCATTTTTTTTAGTAAAGTTATGTATTTTTTATGAAGCTATCGTTTAATTTAGTTGTACTTACAAGATGTATCGTAAATAATGCTAATAAAAAGTGTTAAAATGTGTCTTTTAGGCAGGATCAATTATTTTCCGTCCCTTCATTGAAGGTTTAATTAGTACTATAACTCGTCTTCGTTTTCGGGAGCAGTCCTCAAACAGCCTGTATGTACATACATTTAAATAATGAAAGACAGGATAGGCTTCAAGTGATGTATAGAAGGGCAAATCGTTATTTGATGCAAGAATTATATAGTAACTGATTTTCATATATTTCTATATTTTAACTAATCGCATTTTCTGGCTCAATGGTGTTGTTTTTATGTATTCATAATATATACACATTGCCTAAGTTACTCATTTTAAAATAACCTATGCTAGTGTAATCACCAAAATTGATTCCAACATATTTTCGTATGCATCCAGTAAAAAAATTTAATTAGTAAATAACTTTTATATACTTTGACTGTAACTGTGATAAATGTTTTTAGGAAGAAAAATGAAACAGTCTTAATAACATTTGTATTAAGTCAATTCATAAAATGTCCAAATCAAGAGCATAAGACGATTAATTTTAAAGACTACACTACAAAAATGTATTTAATTTATATGTATACACCACCGAAATTCCGAACCACTCACATGGATTAGGATATAAACCGTACTTTTTTCATAAACATAAACTTTCTAGCAACCGCTAAGTACGCTAAGAGGTTTTTAAATTTATTCACCCTTCGAAACTTGGAAGTTTGGCGATTAAATCGAGCAGAGAAGTTAAGGGTTGAATTTACATAAAGACGCTTTGGCATTGTCTAATTCAGAATCGAACTTCATTCAACGTTCTGCCTAAAGCTAGATCTAATTGCGATAAATAAATAGTTCTAAGAATATCGCCTTATCTTGCAGTGCTAATATTTGAAGCAAAATTCCAGTAAATTTGATTTTCGATCATAAATTATGGTTAGTAATACAAGAGATCGATAATACTATTGGTATGTTGGAGGTTATACAGGTTGTTTGGAGACTGCTCCCGAAAATGAAGACAGCTGATAGTACTAATAAAATAATACCTTTGATGAAGGGACGGAAAAAAAATCGATCCTGACAAAAAATATCATATTTTTAAAACGTTTTATTAGCGTTATTTCGCTCCATCATGTTAGTCCATCTGTTTTCATTGCTAGATCTTTTTTTTTAGTAAACTAATGTACTTTTTTTGAAACTATCGTTTCATTTACTTACAAGATGGAGCGTAAAAAATGTTAATAAAGTGTTAAAAATATGTCCTTTTATAGTCAGGATCAATTTTTTCCATCCCTTCGTCAAATTGTTATTAGTAGTATCAGCCTACTTCGTGTTTGGGAGCATTCCTCAAACATCCTGTATACACGAAATTACAAAACGTAATAGTTTCAAAATACAGAGCGAAGTAAATCATAGATTTCTAGAAGATTTGAGGTGGGAAATCGTTTTTGGTTTGTTGCCAGGGAGGAACAATTTGCACTCTTTCAAAAAGGACTTTAATGGATTCGTGCCAGATTTTCAAGATAAAATGCATTAGGAGAAAATCGTATGTATTGATAGGATTGTAGTTTTTTTAAGTTTTATATCCCTACTAGATATAACCCGCGGGCTTACTCCCATCAATTTTATATTTTAGAGTCCAGCATAATTAATGAATGATGATTTTTTTAAGCGATAGGAAGGCTAAACGATCATTCGCCTATACTAAGCGATTCCTGTCGCCCATCTTGTAAGTACAGCTAAATGAAACGATAGTTTCATAAAAAATACATTACTTTACTAAAAAAAAGAACCAACAATGAAGCCTCATAACAAAAACAGCTGGACATAAAAATCAAATTAGAAACTGAATTAAGATTGATTATCTTGTTATCTGAGCGAAAGATACGATATATTCATTTAATTCCTTATTTATATATACAAATTATAGAAATAAGGAATTTTATTTACTATGTGATTAATTTAGTAATTAGCATCAAATAGTTTTTGTGCATTAATTTTAAATAATATATTGGAGACAGATATCTTGTCCAATGCCATATTAACTGTAAAGTTTACGTTATTTTAGTGAGTTAAGGAAAGGTTTGGAAATTCTCGGGGGAGCCTTATATTCAGCAGTGGGCTCAGACAGACTGACAATCAAGGAAAGTTTTAAGAAAACAATTTTATAGTCACAGTGATTTATTCAAACGACTAGAAGATGTATTACTAATTACATCTTCACATAAGACACGAACAGGCATTTTCGACGCACTTAGGTTCTGTGTTTGGGAAATTAAGTTCACAGTAAAACCGACATTCTTCGTCAACGTAGCAGAATGGTCCTTGAAAATAAAAGAAATTATTATTACTGACAATAAATAATTTCTTTGTTATATATAGGCAAACCCT
>JAOSYY010000014.1:10288913-10303808 GCA_025727935.1 Hebomoia glaucippe
TTAGCATTATTCACGCTCCATCTTGTAAGTACAGCTAAATGAAACGATAGTTTCATAAAAATACATTACTAAAAAAAAAGAACCAGCAATGAAGTATGATAATTATATGATATTTTTAGTTAGTATCGAATTTTATTCCGTCCCTTCATCAAAGGTGTCATTAGTACTAAAATCTGTCTTCGTTTTCGGGAGCAGTCTCCAAACATTCTGTATGTTAATACAAGAGTTTAGACGTCAACGGGTAACAAGCTGCCATACGTATTTATATTGTTACTTCTTATTAATTATTAATAAAGCTAGATATTTTTAATATTACCAAGTTTATAAGTAAATACAAAAAAGACTAACTTGTTCGATAACTTTCTAATGGTTATTTAATCTAATTGGATAAGGAGTGAATTAAGACAGGAAAGAGACGGAAAACGGAAACAAACCGGTAAACGGATAATAAGGTAAAGTTTGAGATGCACATAGAATTTCTTTAGAATTTTGTAATAGTTAAAAATGATCATTTGAAAAAATAAATTATTACAACTTATCCTAAGATTAAATAATGTTTTCAAAATTCTGTATTACAATAGTGCTGGGCATTGTCGTCATGAAAAAGCTGGTATCTGAAAATTGAGGAAATGGATTTGATATAAAGTTAAATTAATCCAATTAGAATTGACTATGGGCTCCAGGGCCCCGAGTTACTGACACTCTATCTAAGTGAATTATTCTATGCAATACTTCAATTATTAAATATTTATTTATAAATAGTAAACTTATAAAAAAATAGTTTTGATTTACCACAAATTAATCATTTGTGTATGTTTTAAATATACTACATTAAAATTATAACTCTGGAAGAATCACGCAAAAATATATTAATGAAATTTGTTCATCAGAAATACATTTAAATCCAATGTAATTAGTTGTTGCCAAAGTTATATCAGACTCTCAGTGTGTCACCTCCATTAAAAAACAGAAGCAAATAATGATGGGATATTACGCAATCTATTATTACACGCCGCTTGGCTACAATTAACGGATATCGTCTTGTTTTTGTTTCCGATTTTAACGACCCCAGTTCCGATTGAGTGCAATAACTTCTGTATTACGCAAATCCTTCTAAGCTTAATCGCTTGATACAGATGAAAACAGCTGTCAAAAAATAAATATTGTCTACGGACTTTCTGGCCAAATTTTAGCTCAGTCGCTTCAGGACACCTGTCTTAAAACTCAATTCCCATATTTTGTCTGAAGTCAAAGCAACCTAATAAAAGGCCATCAAATATATAATAAGTTTTATAATTTTATAAGTAATTACCAAAATTATTCGTTGACAAACGATGAAAAATCTATTTGTAAAAGATATTTCTGCAATAATTAAATGCATGACTTGACTATTCTTACGACTAAATAGAGTTTAGAGAAGGTTAGAAAAATCTATATTTATTTCCACAAATCAAAATAATTATTGCGTTATATATTACCAATACATATCGCCCAAATTCGTTTGTCATCTGTTTTATGCTCAAAAAAAAAATATATATAACTGACAAAATATTTTCTTAGAACAGAAAAAAATAATATCGTTGGGATTCCTTGACTAAATATCTTATTATAGATCTATTGCAAAATGTCGGAAAATACAGTAAATGTTTAGAATATAACAAGCCTATATTAAAGGCAAATTCATCACATACTACTTAAAATAATTTAATATCATAGACATTTTTATTCCCATTAAAAGTTCCACATATTCGATGAGGAGCTTTATAAATTATTTCTTGGAATTTAATTGTTTCCAAACCATTTTGAGAAATCGTTTAAAATTTTCGTGTAAAATTAATTGATTTTCTTCTACTTGTACACTAATTGTTGTTACAGCAGCTGTTTCAATGTTTGTCTTAGGCTTATCGCCACAAGCGATAAATCTCAACGATCAATAATCCAAAATAAAGAAAAAGCAACCGAAATTTCTTCAACCTATTTCTCAACTATCACTTAACAGAGCCTATAAATAAATTTACAAGTTCTATTGTGTTTCAAATACTGTCAACAATCCAAGATGTCTCAACGTCGCAATGAAATGGTAGTTAAAATTGTTATTAGTTAGATTGTAAAAAAGTGCGGTTTATTTCAAGTGAAAGTGATTGACATTGAGGTTTTTAAAGTGTTTTGTGTCGACAAATTGATGTAGTTGAAGAAAGCGTTGCATTAAAATTTAATTCAAACATTCGTCAATTCTGTTGATTATTATACAAATATTTGATTCGTTGCTTAAAAAAATTTATTTAAAAATTCATTAAATCATCTTAAAATTTAGTTAGAAAAACGAATGTACTCGTATAGTTTATGTAAACAAATGAATAATTTTAAATGAAACATATAATTTATTTAAGTACATACAACTAGGTTTTATATACGGCTTAAAACCTCCTTTCTATAAATTTTGACATTTCAATTGCCGCTTTTTTATTTTATTATGAACTCCCTGCATTGTATGCTTTTATTTTAAATGTAAAATAAGTGAACATATTTAGCTGTTATCAGACCTTTATGAGGAAGCGTAAGATTTTCAATTTATATTTTTACAGAAATTGATTTGGTCTTTGTTGGTTCTTTACTTCGGACCAGTATGGAGTCCTGTTACGTGTGGAGCTTTACCCAATTCACATAAGAAGCCTACAGCAACTATAGAATCTCAAGCTAAATTCTTCCAGTAAGTTAACGTTGGCATTTATTTTGTTTTCAAATATTATCTACTATCATATAAGGAAAATTTATTGCCTTATAGAGAGGACAGAGGTGTAATTTGTATAATACTTTGGGGGTTAGAGCCACATTCATGAATCATTAGAGCAATGATAGAAAAAAAATACGATTAATTTATAGACTTCAAAACATTATTTATAGGGATTTTTTCTCAGTACAGTTGAGTCCATACAAGATAGAGTTCGGTCACGTATGCGAAGATCCCAACACGTGGGAACAACGATATGAGAAGAAAGATTATAAGAACCACAGGGATATGGGAAAAGTATTAGATACTTTTTATTTGCTTCACTATACAACCTTCTTTTATCTTTACTATCGCTTATATGCTTAAAAGAGGTTGCGGATTTATGTGTTCCAAATAATTAATTTTCCGAGTGCTATTTTGCAAGAAATTTTAAATTTATTTTCATTTTTAACATTTTCTCTTAATATATTTTTAGTAATAATATTAAACATTTCATGGGAATAAACAAATCTTAATCAAAACGTATACAATATATGTATATACATGATTAATTTAAAGTTGTTTAGATCCGTTGTCATTATTTTTGTATTGATTGTAAATGATAAAAATCATTAAATTCTAAAAAGTAGCTTGTTTAAATAAAATTATGATTGCCTATTATTATTCATTTATATACCTATATATTTCTTTTAATAATAACATATATTTATGCTAATATTCTTTAAAAATATAAAAAATATCATAAATTAAAAATATTAATTACCTACAAGCTTAGTGGATTACTTAGCGGAGTTTTAAAGGAGTTCGTGTATTTTATTTTTCCTAATATACAGAATGTTTGGGGACGGCTCCCGAAAACGAAGACAGGTGATAGTACTAATGAAACCGTTTATGAACGGACGAAATAAAATTCTATCCTGACTAAAAAAACATATTTTTAAAACGTTTTATTAGCGATATTTCGACACAGCATGCTATTCCAGCTGTTTTTATTATCATACCTCATTACTGGTTCTTTTTTTTTAGTGATGTAATGTATTTTTTATGAAACTATCGTTTCATTTAGCTGTAATTAGAAGATAGAGCGTAAATAATGCCAATAAGAAGTGTTAAAAATATGTCTTTTTTTAGTCAGGATCGATTATTTTTTATTGCTATCACTCATCTTCATTTTCCTGAGCAGCCACCAAGCATTCTGTATAACGCTTTGTGTGTGTCAGCCAAGTATATAATATTTCATTTGTTCTAACACAACGCTTAGCCTAAAATGATTGATTTTTTATAAGTCGTATACGATACGTGCTAATAAAAATCAGTTATAGATTGACTTTAAATGTTTGTCGCTTCGCTTGGTAAGGTATAGGCACCTGCCTACGTCCGAGGATTTTGATCAAGGACATCGGTTGGGCAGCGAAGACCACTTCACAGAAAGGCATGAACGATCAAGACCATCTTCTGGACTATATAATGCTAAAGTACGATGCTTCCTTTAAAAAATGCTGCTTTTTAATAACATTCATTGTATCAACTCAATTCATTAAATCTCTTCCTGCATATATAAATATTCTAATTGTAGGCTTTTTTCGACTTCAAAACAGTCCAAAGCTTTATGTGTTTCTAATGCTTTTAACATTTTCTTTTTCTTATTAACGAAGCACCCCAGTGAACGAAGAAAACTACATTATACTAACTTTCTCAAAACGCGCCAAGAATTTTATAGTTAGTAGATTTTATTGTCAAATGGTAGAGGCCGACAGGCTTTGTAAGCTCTGCCTTTTTTTAGGATGCAAAGACCAAAAAATGTATGAGTTTTTTGTTAAATGATAAAAAAATAGTTTAGTCAAAGTGATTACAATCAAGTATTTCTTCTCTCACTGGACTTTTACAAGAACAAAACGTGATATGAAGTTTTTTAAAGGTTCGTTGGGGTGATAAAAAAGGAGGTTACGGAGAACACTACTGGGACTTAAATCATGCAGGTCACAACAATGATCACGATGATGGTGATTACCACTCGGAAGGTTACGTTGACGATCTCGATTCGTATGATGAGCCAAGTGAACAAGCTTCGCATTACGAACAAGACGTACTGAAGGAAGAAAATGAACGCAAGAAAAGAGCACATGTACAAAAGAATAAAAATTTAGAAAGAGTACACCGTGAAGATTTTACGCGTGAAATTTACGATACTCAAAATAAGGATTTAAAAAAACAAAAACGCAGGTCACACGAACGAGGCAATGAGAGAGAGAAGAATGATATAGTTCTTATAGTCAAGCAAAAAGTTAAGGAACCAGAAATTGAATCTCGCAAGCCCAAAGAGTTTGTCCCTTATGACGGTGACGCTGCCAAAGATAAAAAATTGGAAACAACAACTCCATCTGGTCCAAGACTTTTCTTTCAACCATTAACAGGACACGTTATTGATAGAACTACAGGCCAAGCGTTTGTACTGCAACCGATTGTAGTAAATAATTAAATTAAATTAATTTATATAAGTTGTATTTAAGATAATTTATTATTTTATTAAATGTTTATTAATTATATCGTGTTTTGGTTATTAATCAATCGTATGAAGAATATCGATCTTGATTTGAGTTTTTCCAAATTACCAAATACCAAAATTACATGTAACGAACATTATGAATTACATACAAATTATTCCAACTTCCGAGAAGATAGGATATTTTTAACCTTTAGTTTTGTTTGCCAGTTCGATGCTGGGACTTAGCGCTAGTCATAATACAAAAAATATATTTAATATTAGGAATTGTTTAATTTTTATTGTTAAATTTGTATGTATCAACTTTGTATAGACATTTTTTTAATGTAAAGGATCATCTCCCTTCGATATTTCTTTTGGTCCATTGAAAGTCAATGGCACCCCTTAGTAATTTAAAAGTGCGCACGCGACTGGGATAAAAAATGTGCTTGAAATTTTTTTTATATAAACATACAATCTTATAATGTAAGTTAGAGATCAATAACAGAACGATAATTATTCGATAGCTATTTCATTTAAATTTAGCTTTTCTTGATTATAATTCCTTAATAAACTTTAATTATTTTTTGTGCCTAAAAAATATATATTAGCCGGTATTTATAAAATCAATGACAATAATTAATATTCTTCTAAGTCAAAATTAAAAAAAAAAGATTACAAGACTGAAACATCCGAAAACCATAAAACATTGGCAATCATTAAAACTTCAGCCAGGATTAAAATACGCTCAAATCGGTGTAAGTAGAAAAAGTATTATTTAATCGCTAAATAACCGAGCCATAAATAGAAGGTTCCCATATGACCGCATGTAATCTTTTCCAAGGGACCGTTATCACGTACGAATCATCCCTGACCAAGTCCACCCTTCCTGTACTTTCTACAAACCAGTATAACTAGTTTTATGTGGGAATGTTGTCCAGCTTTATTTATTGGAACGTCTGAGAAATATTCAATTCTATGAGCTTTAAAATAAAGCTCAAAATTCATCGTCTGCTTTCTCTTTATCACTTGTTGCAAAAGGGTTGTATTGTATGCTTAAAGAAAAGAATCACCTTCAACTTCGACATGCAAATAAAGGGTCATTTCAGTGTCCTTTCCCACATAAAGCGGTCAGACGGGTTTTGGGTCCCTTGCAATTTTAAAGGACACTGTCTTCATAGATACCATTGTCCACAACTGGTTTGACCAGTTTAATCCTGAGAAAGTTTTGCAAACGTTGCGTATTTTTTTGTCTTGTAATATTCTTATTATTTTAGAAATAGCGCGGTATTAGGAATAGATTTATTTAAAAATCATAATTATTATGGCAGAAACGAAAAACGAAAAAAAAATTTGAACATTAGATCAGAACGTCTATGATATCCATTGTCACAGGGAGTAAATAGACCCGAGATCACGCCTGAAGATTATTATAATATATAAAATATATTATATATAAAACATTACACCAGTGACGATAGTATACTATATATTTTATATTCTTTATACCACGTCCTAAAGTTACACAAAAAATAAACAATTTAATATCACACTTTTGTTTTGAACAAAGTAGCTGTTAGCTGAAGAAACACTTAAAAAACGTAATGAAACGGTCTTTGCAATTTTGTAATCTTTCTGCGAAGTTGAAATATTTGCGATAGACAATAATTTAATTTTTTATTTTACGATATTCAACAAAAAATATACAAATCAGACCGTTACTAATTACTTTGTTTGAATAGTTGATAACGGCCTTGTTTTTTTCAGTAAAAACGGCAACTAGTATAAGATTTAAATTTTCTTCCTAAAAATGTAAATCAAAGAAACGTGTCTCTTCCAATAGTCCTTTATAGCAATTAAACTTTAAAATAACGGAAGTTGTCATAATTATGCTTAACATATTTAATCTTTGAATATTCCTATGTAAAAATGTCCAACCCTTTTAAAATTTTAAAATAGGGGTCAAGAAGAAACGGTTCTCAGGCCAAAACAATAAGTGTTATCTGATAACTTTATATTTACCGTTACACGTTTCTATGCGGGCTGCAATTTATTTGTTAAATCGATACTCTCTACTTTAAGAATTACACCAAACGAATTTAGGCTAGGTGAAATACTGAACATTTTTTAAGACGTCATTTTTCAGATATATGTTTCAATTATGTTCACATAAAATAAGTAAAAAAGCACAAAAATAATAAGTACATTTCTGTATTTCTAATCACTCAATACCTAAATAGAATATCTATATAAGTAAAAAATTTTTGAAAATGGTGAATAATAGTTGAATGAGGTTTTTTGAATTAAAAATATTGACACCAAATTCTATACATTAACTTACATAATGCCGAAATTACATACAAATACACGTTGAAGACAAAGTTGAAAACGTTACATTTTCTCCTGTACAAAATTTTTATAAGTATCAGAATAATAGTATTCTTGAATATCTTTTTATCTTCCAACAAACTATTTAATGGTCCCCTTTACCTTTGGTCCATAGAAGGGAGAACTGTGTATTCTTTTGAGGTTCAAATAAGGCCACGCGACCGAGATAAAAGTCTCTTTTGAATAAACTCATTGTTTGTTTTGGGAAGAATTTCACGATTCATCACCTTTTATATGTTAAATTTACAAATGATAACCAAATATCGAACAAATATTGAGGGCTAGTTATAATAGTCATTCAATTTGTTGCGAAATAAAATACGTTTTTGTCGATTCTAATACGGACTTATTTTACATATTTCAACCTTTTTGAGTTCTTGTTCTTGTATATAAAACTTAGTAGCACTATAACTATAATTAATATATTTATTTAGAACAAAGCCCAGAAATCAGCTTTCAAACGGAAGAAACGTATCAAAATTGGCTTATACGTTTAGAAACTATTATGCAATAAAAACAGACAGACGCAACAATAATATACATAATATTATTTTTAAATGTACATATATGTGTCTATAGTTTTAAATATGGATTCGTTTAATTCTTAAGTAAAGTTAGAATTACATTCTTTAATCCTTTTTGCCGCCATGAAATTTAACTGACATAACGATCACCTTTGACATGTAAATTAAGGGTCATTTGAGTGTCCTTTCCCACATAAAGCGGTCAGACGGGTTTTGGAGGAACCCTTGCAATTTTAAAGGACACTGTCTTTATAGATACCATTGTCCACAACTAGTTTGAACAGTTCTGTCCTGAGAAAGTTTTGCAAATGTTACGCAATTTTTTTTCTATCTTCACCGCTTCAGTTACGAATTCGATTGACAAATTCTAATCACGTTTTATAATCAATGATAATTGTCTAAGGTCTAACGAAAAGTCTTTGATTAGGTAATAATAAAGTCTTGATACTCAATAATAGACTTTGTTTGTTTAGGTAAAACATGAAAAAGATTTAGTTTGTAATATGTTACCTTCTATGAACAGTTATTACAATATTTAGGTACCAAAAAATTGATTTTTAGAATGAGCTCTAGCAAAAATTTTATCATAGGAGATCATATTTTACAAAATATTACATTATTTATATATTTTACAGAAGAATCATTGACATAAATTAAGCGCCTGTTAAAAAAATGTGGCAATTATGAATAAAGTGGATATAACTTGTAAAAGCGAAAAAAGTATATTTAATTTATTCATGATAGGAAATTTATTATTTTTTACAATTATTCAACAAACTTTTAATAACAACGTATTAAACTAGGTAATTACCAAGAAATAGTAAATATAGAAAAAAGTAAAGAATCATGTTTAAATTTATTTGCGTTAATTTTGTATGAATACGGAAAAATAATGACATCAATTTAAAAGATTCATAAAGGTCTTAGCTAGTTTCTATTGAGACTAGTTATATGCCCCTAGTAAAAGGAAATATGTATTAATGACTTAACTTTATATAAAAAATATGGGTCCATAAAACCTTATTTACCACTTGCAAGAAAAATTGATTAAAAGAATTTAATGTTTCTGTACAGAATCTTATTATTATTCTAAAGCAAAAGTTTTGTCATATTAGTTTTAGCCGTTTTGGAGATAAGCTTAGACATACAGCTAAACAATTGTTTAAATTTTATTTTTTTTATAGTTTATATATTAAAGATGTTGATCAGTATAAATTTTCGAATGTGAGCAGTTTCATAATAATTATAGCGAATATAATTTTTGCATTTCAATTTTTTATGAAATACTACAAAATTTTTCTTTTGTACCTGTTACTAAAGTAAAATTTGATTGTTATATTTGGCATTGATAACAATAAATGAACTTATGCAAATCAAATGGGGAAGACCGCCCCTTGTGACTAAAAAATAACAATAGATTGTGATAGTCATGTGTTCTTCTGAATTTGCACCTCAAATGGGTGTTAGTAGTGTACAGGACTTAAAGGAGATCACATTAAAATAAATACATGTATTAATGGAGAAAAGAATTATAACATAAAAATTTTATAAGATAGAATAAGATAGTAAAGAGTGTAGTGATAGTGAAACACAGCAAGTCTGGTGAATTTTTTATTGAATTTTTATCAAGGTAGGTTACATGAAATGACGGGTGAATTTTACATATTATTTTCATATACATAAAATGCCTCACAATTTTTTATTAGATGTTAAAATAATTATATATTCCTTTTATATAATTACATAATGAAAATGAAAAGTATACAAAGTTCTAATTAATGTATACTATAACACTATTAAAAGGACGCCAATTTAAACCCAATTAGAGGAGATTAGTTACGAGGTTAACTTGCTTGGTTACGTGTAATTTTTTTGTTTTTTTTGACACATTTTTTACATTTTTTTTGTTTTTTTTTTTACGTGATCAGATTACGACCCGCGATTCGCTTATTCTGGTTCGTTCATCCTGAGGCGGGCGAAGTCTTCGAATACAATGTTGTCCTCTTCCTCGTTGGTGTACAAAGAGTTCTCGTAGCGGTGACGTTCAATGGATTGCATTTTCTTCATGGCGTTGAATCGTTGGCGCTCAACAGATCCTATCACAAATTTATATTACTCATACTGTGTTTAAAACGACCACACTTGCTTTTGTTTTTATATCATACCTTCGGCTGGGTGAAGAAGTTTGAAAGGCACGTCAGTAACAAGCTCGCCGCCAAGGGTGCCGCAGTTCAGCTTGACACGAACAGAGTAGGATACAACAATACCAATGGCGTCAGCAGGGCATTTTCCCTCAGTCACCAGGGTGGAGCTAGCAAGGTTAACGTCGTCTTCCTTCAGGTGTCCATCCAAAGCCACACCTATACAATAATGTGTGTTAATTTGAGTATTTAAACTAATATAGTAGCGATAGACTTAGATTTAGACAGGCGAGCTTCGAGTCTATGGAATCGACAGTTTTTAATCGGTTAAATTTAGAAAAGGGATGTATTTTTTATCAACAGCTCGGATATCATTTCTCGTTCTTGTACTTTTACAATCTTAGGGTATCGAAGGCATCACAGCAAAGTTATTATTATTTGTTATATAGTTTAAAATTGAACTAGGGTATTAAAGTCGAAATACCTCGAACGTCCTTGTTGCTGCGAGCAAGGGGTACCAGGTAGAAGCTCTTGGACAGGCTGGCTCCGGGTGTAACTGGGCAACCTTCGCGGCTTTCCAAAGAGGCAACATGGCGGCTGAATTGTGAGTTGATCATGGTAATCTCAACATGCTGTACAACCATGCAACGGATGTTGCGAACTGATTTCCTGGAGTTGTTGGATACGATGATGTTCGCGCAGATCTTCTCGCCGTGGTAGTAGATTTCCTTGTCCAATGTCACCTCGAGGCTGATTTTGCCGTTGCTGAAAGTGAAGCCCTTGCTCACGAGGGAGCTTGGAAGGCGTCGTCCACGGGAAGCAGGAGCGTGTTGAAGCTGTGGTCATAATTGTTTGTCACAGTGTTACTATGTAATCTGAAATTTCATGACAGTTGTTTGTTATATTCTTTTACCTTCTTGATCGCCAAGGTGACTGAGCTCCTCTTGTGGCTCTTCTGGTCTTCGCTTTCGGCTACGTAGGTGCGAACGCAGTATTCAACGCCCATGGGCTTGCCCTGGTCCTCATCGGAAGCTTGTAGCGTCACCTAATTTGAAATGAAATTTCGACAGTTATATTGCCGGATATAATATTAGTTTATGAGTCAAACGATTTGTATACGTTACCGAGCTAGGCGACATCTCAGGGAAGGTGAATGTGAAAGGGAAGGCGTTGGGACCCAATTTCTTCAGGAGCTTCTCCTGAACAGGTGTAAGTTCCATTTTGGAGTTGACCATTGGGACGACTTGTTCCGTTCCGATGACCATTTCCTTGGAGAATTTGACTCCCATAACCTCATCTTCCTCCCTACCATAGCGGTAAGTGGTCACGAGCTGCGCAAATATAAAGAATTTTAAATCCAAGATATTCACTTCACTTTTCACTATTAACACAGATTATCACTTTAGCACAACACTATACCTGGCTGAAAACTTTTCTTCCTTTCAGGTAGTCGGTGTCAACGACCACCACTCCATCGATTGGGTCGCAGTAATCGATGTGATCAATGAAGTCACGCTTGCCAAGGTAAACCGTAACTTTTCCATTGGGGGTAGTTTTTTTGAAAACTTTGACAGCAACGACAAAGATTAGGGACAGGTAGTCAAGCATTTTGCTCGATGCAAACTATTGCGAGACCACAAGACAAAACCGATATTAGAGACTTGGATTGTTGTTGGAATGTTTAGGCTGTGAGGCTTTCACCAGAAATGATCGGAGCACTGCCTGCTTATTTATATATACCCACAACCTATTAGGTTTCCGAGGCTACAGTAGAAACGTAATGAGATTTAACTCGTAGGAGCCACTAATTGGATTAAACTCGGGTGACGTTGTTTTGTAACGGTTAAATCGATAAATTATGTACAACACTATTTTCTGCAAATGTCCCTAATTTCGATCACCTGTATGTCAAAATGACGTTTGGTTGACGTCAATTTTTTTGAGTTTTGACTTTTCGCCTTTTGACAACGAGTCTGCAATAATAGTTTTCAATTTTCTGTTTATAAAATTAGAAAAGTTATTAAGTTAGTGTGTTGTATAATCCAATTGGAATCTTTTAAGGAATATTATTATTCGGATCATATTTAGTTAGATTGTCTTTCTATAAGGGCAAAGAATAATGTGAATGTGTCAGTATTTTTTTTTGTTTATAATTCACGTTTTTACTATTCTACAGATATGCATGTAACACGTACTATTTTCGCTTCGAAACAACAAATAGTTTAAGTATTTTAAAACATTAAATACTCTAAAATTTCTGATTTACTGTATAATTATTTTTATGTAATTCATTATTTTAAGGTTACAACTACTAAGTTATATGTTACAACTTCCTTTAAGGATATGTTACTTAAGAAACTTAAGTATTATGTTGATAATATATTAGATAATTTCTTATAGACATAGTAATACGAAGGTTGTGATAATTATAATTTTGAACAGCTTATAGTTTCATGACTATAGTTTAAAAAATATAACAATCTATCTCTTAATATACTTGATTCTTCATATGATGCCGTCTTATACAAATATATATAAATTTAATTACATAAGATACTGCTAGAGTTTATGTTAGGTAATTTTTAGAAACTAACTATACATTATAATTTAAGTACACTAACAGTGTTGAGGATTCACTTCATTTTGTAACAAATGACGATAATTAGATTTGTTTTTTGAATTACAGGTTATTTTGCTTATTGAATTTTAATAGACACACTATTGACTATTCATTTTTTTATATTCATAATAAATTCATAATTATATAATTTTATTTCAAACTGGGTTTGGTACATTGTTATATATCAAGAATGCTTACCATGTGTACAGTAATTTATCTTAAGGAAAAGTCTCACAATTGTATTTATGTGAAATGAAATGTATTGTTCATACGGATTTCTTAAGCGGCTCTATTATTAAAATTGAAACAAATATTTCCAGCTATACACTCAGCATGCCGACATTCCTGACACCAGGTCGGCACGGCTACAGTGTCCGGTTCTCAAGGACGAGGCCCGATGCTTTGGCGGTAGCCACCAGTCAGTATTACGGTTTAGCTGGAGGAGGAACATTGTTCTTCCTGGAGATAGCTCCTGATGGCACTACTGTTTTAGAACTTCAAAAACTGGAATGGACAGATGGATTGTTTGATGTTGTAAGGATATTCTCTGCTTAATGTCATAGCAAAGTCTGAAAAATATTGCTAGATAGATACTAAAATGTGTCTAGGTTTAGCAGTTTTTAATTATGAACCATATTTTAAACAACATTAGTGTCTTATCTCAGATTGACTGTTTTAAAAATTTTCTTCTATGTGCGCCAAGCTTAGTTAGTTTGTCTGACGATACAAAGTCCTTTTGTGATAAATATAATGTTTATATTAAAAATTAAATATGGATAGTTTACACTACCTTATACTCTACCTTATGACTCTTATATATTTTATTTCTCTATTAGGATTTTTATAAAATAGATATAAAATTAAAATACAACAATAAAAATTGTATAAAAAAACCTAATCTGGAAGATTGCCAGCTGCGGAGCTTTGCCCAAGCTACCTATGGTTAGGGCCGCAGAGAAAGAAACTTTCTGACCGTGTGCATTAACCTAATAATATTTATTATTAGGTTTATTAATAAAAGCATTATGGGAAAAATAATTTTTTCGAGAATTTCTTTTGAGTAACTGGGCCAAATATTGGCTTATATGTGAGATTAATTTCTTGCATTAAAATTTTTAAAAAAATCCTAAGATTTCGAAAATAAGAAAATAATTTAAATATCATCTTCTAAGTAAACGCGTTAACTATTTCAATCCCATTAAAGTTTATTGCATTAGGTCACGATTGAGAACAGCATAGTATGAGTAACCTTTTGAAGTCCTAGCAGTGCTGTTATGTGAGCGCCTGACGTGGGTGCTTAAGAGGCTTACGTTTTCATTTACCTTCGTTTAATCTTGCCTCGTTAGCTATAATGTAAATATTTTTATACTTAGCCTTTTAGAAGTTCTGATTTTCTTGGTTATAATAAAATCAGGATTAGGGGTAATAGCAAAAACTTTTGGTACTAAGGAAGTTTTTATTAAAATCTTCAAATAAATTACATGAATTAAATTGCAATTCATTTAATTTAAATTCTGTTTTACAAGATATTTATAAATTTTATTTTGTGGTGTTATATGAGGTATTGCATTGAAAAAGGCAAAAAATTATTTACTGTCTATATATATAAACATACTGACCGTGTGATCAAACACGGTCAGTATGTTTAGGTTTGCGTAATTTCAATCATATTTTCACCATTGCAAACCTATGGTAGGCCTATTATTACTCTTGTAAGTAAAATATTATCAACATAAGGAATGAAAATATCTTCCTGTAAAAAATACTCAGGGATTTTTTTTAACTATGTTATATGTATTTAGATATCAGTTATATTAATGTTATAGACCAAGGCTGCGCAACCCCAGGCTCGCGGGTCACGCAGTGGCACGCGAAAGAATTTTAACTGGCCCGCTCATGTTTTGAAAATATGCACCAAATTCAAAAATCTCTCCGCGCACGGTACAAACTGATTAACAGAACAACATATTTGTGACTTGTTGTTACTGTCAACGTCAGATTTGTCGCCA
>JAOSYY010000014.1:10330850-10340919 GCA_025727935.1 Hebomoia glaucippe
TATTAGCGATATTTCGCTCCATCGTGTTAGTCCAGCTGTTTTTGTTATCATGCTTCATTGCTGGTTCTTTTTTTTAAGTAAAGCAATGTATTTTTATGAAACTATCGTTTCATTTAGCTGTGCTTACAAGATGGAGCTTAAATAGTGTTAAAATGTCTATTTTAGTCAGGATGGACTATTTTTCCCAAACTTAATCAAAGGTGTGATTAGTACAATTACCAGTCTCCGTTTTCGGGAGCAGTCCCCAAACACTCTGTACAATAAAACTTACTTGCAAGTATGTACAAATATGGTTATTATATCAAAAAAAGATTTAACTCAAATCATCAACTGAACAAATAGCTTTAAACTATCTCAATCAACTCATGTGTTAATAAAAAATCTAATCAAAATCAGTTCAGCCGTTAAGACGAAACTTATAACACTCCTGTTATGTATATAATATCACGTTTAAGAAACACAATTGAAACCTAGAACTTTATTTCATACAGGTCATATAAATATAGTCTACAGTGTTTGTCTAACAAAATTTTTTATTACTACTGAACACAGTGACCTAAAAAAATGTATAATTGTCCCTTACAATTCTTAGGAACCCAGATTCCATTGAGGTGTCAAAGACCTACTTAGAAAAGAGGTTAAATTTTTCGTGAATTTTAAAAATCGCTTATCAAATCATTCTTGTTGAAAAACTGTAGGTTATTTCTTAGAAATTAATTTTAATTACAACGATATCTTAGTAAGTTGATTAAATAGTAATTTTACTGCGTGTTACGTCAAAATTTTCTTTACCAATATTCACTAAAAAAACACATACTTTACAGAATCCACTATAACTCACGAAAGCTCAGACTTATAGTATTTTTATATTTTCTATTGGCCTCTGTGGTGAAGTAAAATAATGCATTAGAATATATTATATATGGTAGATACTTAAAAAAATATCTATCTAGTAATCATGGTTAATCATTAAAAGAGATCAAATAAGACTTATTTTTAAGACACAGGAAGGAAAACTTACATACAGTTCACTTATATTAAGCGCTTTCTGTCGTCTATAAACACCTTCAAACTCAGTAGATCTAGAAGACGCGTTACCAGCCTTAAAGCCTTAGTTTTTATTAACATTTCGAGTATTCGGAAATTCATAGACTGAAATCGAAACGCGCATAGCACTTCACGACTTTTTCATTTATAAACGGTACGTGACCCGGACGGAACTTATAAATTATAAGAGTTCCTCCCACCACGTTTAATACTCGAAATGCCTTTGTTTTTGACACTCGTCCGGCCAAAGACAGCCCGTATCCAAGGCAGAGAATGCATTACACGTTTTTAAAATGCAACTGCGTTCCGACCGGGACTCGAACCCGGTGCTCTGGCGTCGCGGTTGCTTTACCAAACCGCTAGGCTACAGAACCATCGAAACTATTTATAAGCTAATGACATAAAAACTATTCGATTTGTATTCAAATTATTGAGTCTAAAGATACGTAATTTTGAGTTAATTTCTGTAAGGCGTTAAAGGACAGAATTACTATTTCCCGCTACGCTTGTTACAAAACAAACACTGAGAAATGCAGAAAACTCTCGCCACACATTACGGTTTCAAGTTAGATCCATTTCTTATGAGTGTTCTTCTATGTACGTGACGTGTTTCCGTAATATTTGTATAAACAAGCCAAACGTTTTCAAATAAATAAGTATTTAAACAATCAAACTTTTACAACACGCGTATGCCATTTGCCGCAAAGATAAATTACGAAAAGTTTTATGTCAGTTTCAAGATAATATCAAATATTTTAAATAATCAACGACGTTAATTAATCGCCAGAACTTAATAACTTTTAATAAAAAAATCTCATCTTAATTGGACAATTCGTTTTGGATCTAAAACCACAGACGGACACATCGAACTTATAACATTTGATAACTTAAAAACTTACGGAACTTTCTAAGTTTTTTTTAATATGACAAACATACACTTCTCTAATATTTATATACAGGCGTTTGCAGACTGCTCTTGAAAACGACGACAGGTGATAGTATTAATGACACCTTTGATAAATAGACGGAATAAATTTGATCCTGACAAAAAAAAAATCAAATTTTTTAGAACAATTTATTAGCGTTATTTCTGTCCATCATGTTAGTCTAGCTGTTTTTGCTGCTTCCTTTTTTTAGTAAAGTAATGTATTTTTTTATCAACTACCGTTTCTTTTAGCTATACTTACAAGATGGAGCGTAAATAATGCTAAAAAAAAGTGTTAAAAATATGTCTCTTTTTAGTCAGGGTAATTTTTTTCCTATTTTAAAATGTTTTGATGCCAATGATAATATCTTTTGTACCCTGATTTGAATCCATACATAAACCTTAAACAAAAGGTTTGCCCCAAAAAGTGTAAATGAAACACCTTCAGATGTCAAGGTCTTCTATAGATACAAAGCCATGGTTTTGTATCTTTAGAAGCGTCTTCCATCTTGTACAGATCATTAATTATTTGAAAAACTGAAAAGTTAACGCGACTTTCTAGTTTATAGACATAATTTAAGATTTCTTCTAAAGAACTCCAAGAACTTTTTGTTCGAGAAACTTTAGTATTTATGAACGAAAAAAATTCAAAACACATTTTGCGTACAATTTGGTGAAAAGTGAGATGTTTTAAAAGTGAGTCGGAAAGCAGTTGCATTTAAAAATATGTAATTTGTGTTCTGCCTCGGGTACGGGCTGCGTGTGGCCGGACGAGTGTCATAAACACAGGCATTTCGAGTATTAAACGTGGTGGGAGGAACTCCTAATAATTTATAAGTTCCGTCCGGGTCACGTACCACCGTTCATAGATAGCAAAGTCGTGAAGTGCAATAGGCGTTTCGATTTCAGTCTATGAACTTCCGAATACTCAAAATAAAAATAAAATAAGGCCTTAAAGTTAGCAACGCGTCTTCTAGATCTACTGATCTTGAATGTGTCCATGGACGACAGAAAACGCTTAATATAAGTGAACTGTATGCTCGTTTGCCTTCCTATCGCATAAAAAAAGTGTAAAAAATTTCTAATATAAGTAAATAGGATATTTGTACCGATAACAAAAAATCTACAATATTTAAATGTCAATCTTTTTGTTCCTACTTAACTCCTAAACGGCTGAAATGATATTGAAAAAACTATCACTAGTACATAGCTAACTAATAGAAACTTGTGTTACGTTGATTTTATCAAAATCATGATTGTTTTTATAACTAATACAGAGATGAAAATAACTATAGAACACAAGAAAGTGTTTTATTCCCTTTTTCGTCTGTATGTCTGTATGTAACAGCTAAACACAATTAGATCAAGATTAACTTGGAGCATAACATAGTCTTAGTTTCATTCAAATCCGATGTCATCTATGTACAAACCGCGTATTTGTGTATACAATTAATTAACACAAAAATAATATCATAGACACCTAGAACTGGTTGCCAAAATCGGCACAAACACGCTCGAAGCCGCGTGCAAACTTCTACAAAAAATAAAAAAGGCATTCTCAAAATAATTCTCATAGACGAAGTCGTAGGTGACAGCTAGTGAAATTTATATTGAGAGTTTAATTTAATTTCAAGTCGCCTTGACCTATAGAATCCCCACTAGATAAAAACTTTTTTTGCCGATGGTACGTCGCGATAATTGTATCTCTTACAAGCACTCAGCGATATTAGTTTCGGCATTTCGAATTGATTTAAGCTTCGATTAAAGTTCTTATCAATAAGCTGTATAGGCTTCAAATGCTTATAACATTTCTTGAAAGCTCATTTTGTACTGGATTCACACTGGAACTCGTAATAGACAATGACGAAATTAACACATAGAAAATTAATTTTTGAACTTTTCCATTTGTAAAATGACTTTTCACTATTAATTTATATAATACTAGCATTTCATATCGTTTTAGTCATCCACTTCTAGTAGTCTGTCATAAACATTGAATGACAGTAATTTCTATCACATCAACAGCCTTAGAAATAATTATCAAGCTTTTAGCTCTAAAAATAACGATTCTTACAATACCTTACAATACTTTTTTCGTAATAATGGCCTAAATCCTGTCTCAGATTCTAGTCGAACTGGATACCAAAATTCATTTAAATCGCTTCCGCTGTTTTGGTGTGATAGAGTAGCAGACAGACAACTAGTTGCTTTGGCATTTATAATATTAGTAAAGATTTAAGGAAGGCACCTTTGAAGGAGATGTCAAGGGTGACAGTTGATAGACATTCTCATGGAGCGTCGCGCAATCGGACGCTAAGCGGCCATCTTGTTTTGCCAGGTGGACGCCAGCGCACCGTTCTTGAGTTAAACCGTGTGTTTTTAATTAGTTAACGACTAATTTTTGATTTTTCAGTGATTTAAATAAGCATTGCTTTCATTTAAATGAAAAGTTAAAGTTGTTTGGTATAAAACAACTCTTTTACGCAAAGTTATTTTAGCCAAAACACAATTGATTAACTTTTGGACTGTCTATCTGTTAGTTTTAGGTAAACTGAACCGTCTGTGCTGTTTTTGACGGTAAGTACTTTATTTCAACTTTACTACTTATATTGTACAGATTATTTGTAAAATTTGGAACTTTCAACGTTGAAAGCTAAACTAACTTTGAAGTAAAATTATAAACATAATTCTCATATAAAATTATATTTTGACACGATGTAAGCGGGCGAACTACAAATCAGTGAAACTTCTGAATCACGCCACGGGGTTTTAGGAGTTGTTAAAAATTTCTGACGAAACGCAAAAACTTTCCAAGTTCTGATTCGCTAAACAAGTTATACGAAGTTACGTGATTCAAAGACTTTTATGATCTTATTTTTAACAACTAAATATATATATTTATTTATTTTATTACCAACTAGTTTCTGCCAGAGGTTTCGATTTTCGCCTATGAATTTACGAATACTCGAAATTAAAACTAAGCAACGCCGCCAACAGAACGTCCTAAAATGCCAAATGATGAAATTATGTCTTGAGGTGTCCATGGGCGACAGGAATCGATTAGGATAAGTGAACTTTATGCTTGTTTGCTTTTCTATCACATAAAAATGTCTGACATCTTAATTTTTACACAGTCAATGAAGTTAAGAATACGAGAAAACACAATTTTATAGTATTCCTTTTGAAGGCTGCATTATCTTTAATATTCGCCATTCGGGTAAAAGCCGTTGAAAATAAAAACGTATTGCTTGACATCGTAAAGAAACATCGTAAAAGGTTTTACGAGAGAGTTAATATGTGCGCTAAGAGTGGCACTGTGTGAATAGCAGATTTTTGCAGTAGGTTTTAAAATCTGACAATCCATATTCGACTTTTAAATATAGAACTCAGAATAAAAGTCAGTAGACAACTATTTATATAAGGGATCGATGAAGTTTATTTACGAAAGAATATAGGTAGTTTGAAATATCGTTATTTTGATACTAGCTTTTGCCAGCGGCTTCGCTCGTGCTTGCGCCGAGTTGTTGATAGTATAATTTTTGAATAAATTCACTAAATATACAGATTTATTATAGGTTTATAAGACAAGAAAATGTCCTCTGAGATGCTTAATCTTCCTGCGAAAAACGCAACATAATTAATTTAGTAGTATTGGAGATTATCGTGTACATACAGACAGATAGGTGGACAGAAAAATACAAAAATACTTTTTGTGTTCTATAACTATTTTCTAGTATCCCTAATTTTTTACATAAATTCATTAAATGAACAGACACGCGGTTTCTACTGATTTGTTATTTGTATATATAAAGTGTTAGGGGGCAGCTCTCGAAAACGAAGACAGATGATAGTACTCATTACACCTTTGGTGATGGCACGGAAAAATATCGACCCTGACTAAAAGAAATCATATTTTAAAAGGTATTATTACTGTCAATTCGCTCCATTATGTTAGTCCAGCCGTTTTTGTTATCATCCTTCATTGCTCGTATTTTTATTAGTGAAGTAATATATTTTTTATGAAACTATTGTTTCATTTAGCTGTACTAACATGATGGAGTGAACTAACGCTAATAAAACGTTTTAAAATATGATCTTTTTAGTCAGGATCGATTTTGTTTCCATACCATCATTTTAAGTCATAAGTACAATCAGATGCCTTCGTTTTGCGGGAGTTATCCCTAACACCTGTATATAGATTTTTTATAAATAGTTAACGTGCCAATATCTCTTTACATCAAGGTTCTTTATCAAACTATTCACTTATAACTGGACCATTTCGTTGTTGAAAAACACTGATACCCATTAACAATACCTTACACTTAGAGTCCAGTACATCACTGAGATTTATGTTTGCTACAAGACATCTATTTTAGAACACCGCCCATTCATCACCAAAATGGCTAATGTATTTGTGGGAAATGATTTAAGGTCGATTCACACAAATCAGGTTTGTGTGACCACAGCCTAATTATTAACATAAATTGTTCAGCTACGTGGATTCAATAGAATTGGACACGAAAAAGGTTTTAGTATAACAACCTTGTTTGCCTTTCAAAAGCTTTTAAATCCAAATATAATGTAGAAATATATAAATTTAAGTTGATCACGTTACTCTCTATGGCGTTGGTTATCTGCTAGTAAAAGTCCCATCGATATCAGTCCAGCCACTTAGGATATCAGCTTCTCGTTCGACTACTAAAGAAATCTAATGGACTTATTTACAAATTTGATTTTTTTACATTCCGTAGTGAGGGTACTTTTAAGAAAGTTCTAACGAGATCGTTGATCACGTTTATTTTCATTTTTTCTTTGTTTTGTTTTTAATTTTATTTTAATTCTTCTCAATCACTTTGTTTATAAATTAGTACTAGGTTTTTTCAGCGACTTCTCTCGCGTTCATAACAATATTGTTATCGGCTTCTAGTTGTCTATTGATTCGTTATACGTTCGAAGATTTGAAGATAGTCCATAGATGGAAAAGTCGTGAAGTGCTATGCGCGTTTCGATTTCAGTCTACGAATTTCCGAATACTCGAAATAAAAATATGGACTTTTTTTGCTTTAGTTTGGCAACGCGTCATCTAGGTTTACTGACCTTGGAGGTCTCCATGGGGGACAGAAATCGCTTAATATAAGTGAACTGTATGCTCGTTTGCGTTCCTATCGCATAAAAAAAACGTTTAGTTGTTTAATATAAGGTTTCCGTAGATTAAAGAATGTTTGCTGTATTGCTCTCAAGTCTATGGTTCTGTATTTTTTATAAAAAAAGCCACCGTACGCATAGACAAACGTATAAAAATTGTGTTTAACTACTGTATACACTTTCAAATTTATTTATAAGAAGCTCTCGTTTTGATATAGCAAGTAGACACCTCGTATAAAAAGTCGCTCTCTAAAAACATTTTCGTTTTTGAGAAAAGAAGAAAATCGCTTTTGAGAAGATTGTTATAACTTAACAAGCTCTCATTAACTTCTCTACTAACGAACTAACAGCTTAATCAAATCTTAGAAATCTGAAGTGCCAATATGAAACTTAGTCTGTATAGGATAATTTCATTTTCTTTCATGGATAGAAAAGTCGTGACGGGCTGAACGCGTTTCGGCTTCAGTCTGTGAATTTCCGAATACTGGAAAATAAAGCCTTAAGTTTAGTAACGCGTCTTCTAAATCTACTGAACCTGGAGGTGTCCATGGGCGACAGAAATCATTTAAGTGAACTGTATGCTCGTTCGCCTTCCTGTCGCATAGAAAACAATTAAAATCTTTTAAGTTCGATAACTTAGCCAGTAGCTGAGCTCTTTCGACTATCTACATAATTAATATTAGTCATAAATTCGGATTATATATAAAATAATTTTGCTGTCCGACACGAGAAGGATAACTTCAAGTATGTCTGTAACATATAAAACATTCCTAAAAAACAAGTCGATTTTAATATGGTTTTGATAAGCAGACATATCCAAGATGACTGTATGCTAATTTATGAAAATCTGTTCAGCCATTTGATGTGTTCTCCTCAAACATTATAACCAAGAAATGTATCGAGTTACAGCTTCAAAAATGTACCGTGGTATATAATGGAAAATTATTTGATAGAGGAAATGAATTTTCTATAGAGGCAAAAGGAAAGTAATTTCCTTCGGAAAACTATCTGCCCGTAATAGTGCTCGGATGATCCAGAGTCAAGTATACCACATTAGCGTAATAAAATTGTGATTATTATCCGTCAAAAAGACGGAAAGACGTGAAATATTCATAGAAATTCCTAGGAACGATGACGTCGCAGAACTACGGAACCGTGGCGCGCTTATAAATTCACACATAATAGCTTTTAGGACCTATCTCGTCAACCGTAAGAAATATCCTTCACGAAATGATGACTCCGTATATTCGTTATGTAGGATATTAACAAAATATTGCTTTCACAATATTCTTCGTTAAAAGCTACTTCATTTTCTGGTTTTATGATATATTATACAGGGTGTTTGAAGACCACTCCCGAAGACGAAAACGGGTGATAGTAGTTACGCCTTTGATGAAGAGACAAAAAATATGTTCTGTTATCTTATTTATTTATATTTAAAACAGTACAAAAATACAAATAATCAAGTCTAACGTTTTCAATAAAATTGAGTTTAAAATATCTTCCGCTTAAAATTATCATTAGTAAAATATAATTGTCAACTCATAGTTTAATGGAACTAAAATAACGCTTACAGCTTTGTCGGATGTTGTCTAAGTTCAAAAATACTTGTTTATTCTCTAATTTCCTACAAGTTATATCTAAGCACGTCTAAGCTATCTCAATCTGTAACTTCAGACGTAGTTTCAGCCCACGGCGAGGTCTGCTATTTTAACTTAACCTACATTCCTTACAACCTGTTTGGTTAAGTGTTGTAATAGTCTATGCTAATATTATTCTAGAAATAGTTTTTTTTTATTGACCCGTCTTCGTTTTCAGGAGCAGTCCCCAAACAACCTTTATACGGATAATATTCATATATATTATATAATATAAAATCATAGTAGATAGTTAGAATCGGGAAAAACAGTATGTCTGTACAATAACGATTGTGGGCGTTTAGATTAGATCAATAGAAAACAAAAAAATGTGTTTTTTTTACGTTTTTGTCTGTATGAAAATACGTGATAGAGTTTTGTCACAAGATTAAGCGTATCTCAGGGCTTAACAATATATATTTTCATTAAAATCCGATTTCAGGGGAAACAGTTGTTCGCTTTAAAGACATATAATAAATTAGCAGACGCGTGTCTGTATATTTAAGCAACTTACTCAAAAAAAATAGTTAGGCAATTTGAAGTGGCTGCGAAATTCGCCATGAACGCGATCGACGCGGCGCGCTTAAACTTCTACTAAGTAATTTAATAAAATATCAGTTGCAATATACATCAACGTCAACTAGACATCCAATATGTATCCTTCCCTTTATAACAACATAATATTTCAGACGCGTCTCAAATATTATTTTACTATAGCGCATTTGATTTGACGCTCTGTTGATAGTATGTACAAATACTGAGATAAAACTCCACGAATTGCCTTATGCATCTTCATACGAACTGCGTTTAACATGTCATCAAAAAATAAATGTTTATATTCTTTAATAGTTTACTTCAAAACTCAATCAATACGTGTACAAACTTTCCATTTACGAAAGTAACCAAAAAAATAAAAACTATTGTGATCTAAAAAAAATTACGTCTTTCAATATCGTGATGCAATCGGAACTTCAATAGTCTGCTAATCCGTTTAGTTTTAAAAATAACTTCTTAGTAATATCTATTAGTTACGTATACGGTAGTCTAGTGAATTCGGTTACCTTACAGTCCTATTTATAAAACTTGAGATTTTAACTTACTGCAATGAAATCAAAATAGACAAATAAATAATTTAACAAGAGCACAGCTTAAAAGATTTTCATAAATAAGGCTCTTACAATAACAATGTTTAGTTTCACAAACAATTAGTAGGTAAAATAAAACAGCTGTATTTTTAATTTTAAGAGAAAAATGTTCTCAAGCTCAACTTATGTACACAACAATAAAATAAGCTTTTAAAATTGTATAGACGACA
>JAOSYY010000014.1:10471654-10482892 GCA_025727935.1 Hebomoia glaucippe
CTATTAAAAGCTTCCAAATGTAACCTATTTTAAACATATTTCCAATGAATCCAGAAAGAACTGAAGCATTTCCTTCTTTTATAAATCAATTCTATTTCTATAAATGTCAAAGCCACATTTCTTATAAAAATTACGAAATATCCTTGATGACTAATAAAATGCGAATTTATAACTTACCTTTTAACTTTTCCGTTAAATTTCTTTATCCACAATCCAATTGAGACACTAAACACACAATAACTTAAAATACATCATATATTTATTAAAATATCAATAAAATAATAAATAAATTTAAAAATAACAACACATCTTATATCTCTCCAAGACACGACTGTTTTTAACTGTCAAAAACTTGCACCACCGGTCCTAAACTGTTATTCTATCAGCATCTCTGTCTTGCATTCGCAATGCATCACATTAGAAAGAGATAAGGATAGTTTATCAGTTTTGCTTGGCAGTATTGCAGATAGCGCCTTTTGCACAGGTAAAAGTAACGGTGTAATTTAAGATGCGTGAGGTGAGAAAAACGTATAAGGTCAGATCTGAGTTAGAAAGAGATGAATGCAGGTCATCGTGTATAGAGAACGGAATAGTTGCATTAAGGTCACGGAAACTAAAAAGCTGCGTAGACGCATTACTAAGGTTTCTTGATATACATATAGGCTCAATATTAAAATAATTAAATGCACCAGAGCAAACTAGAAGAACGCGAAATGTACTCACATTATCAACATTTATTATTAAATTAGTACAAAATTCTTATAGATAATTTTATAGACGTCTTATTTTTACGGTGCGTAAATAAAATTTACGTAGTCGCTATTTTCCGGGAGAAAATTATTTCTATAAAGCTTTATGGTCAATAACATAATAAATACGAAGTATTTGTATTATATATTATATTAATTTCAATTTTTGGAATAATATGATTATTATTAAACTTTTGGGGGTGGTTAGAATATAAACAGAAAGTTTTTCAAGATAAGTTTTCTTGTTATTCGTTTTATCAATAGACGAAAACACCTAGTCTCCTCTATTTTTTCTTCAATATTTAAAGTATAATAGTAGAAATTTTTTGACATTATTCTGATGAAAAAGTTTTCTAATTGAAATTCCATTTAACATAGAAACAACACGTAATTGATATAACATAAATATTTTAACGCGCCTACAATATTTACTTGTAACTGTGTAATGTAGAAATTGCTAATTTTTTACAGCAGGCGTTATTTTCGGTATAATTCTTTTTAAGTACAAATTAAATTGATGATATATTAATAT
Organism: Hebomoia glaucippe; assembly: GCA_025727935.1. Lineage (NCBI taxonomy): Eukaryota > Metazoa > Arthropoda > Insecta > Lepidoptera > Pieridae > Hebomoia > Hebomoia glaucippe. The sequence continues at coordinate 10,472,936 of JAOSYY010000014.1, forward strand.
GAATCTAGTTCATTTTTAAATTAGAATTGTTTATCATAATTAATGGTAATTTCTCGCATTTATTCCTTTAAGTAATATTTGTAAAGCATTAACATTAGAAAAGATAAAGAAAATTCTTGAACATATTTTTAATGACTAGAGATAAATAAAGTGTATCATAAGAGTTTTTAATAATTTAAAGGAGTTGTAGTAATATATTGATATCTATGTAAAAAGTAATTATATTTTACTTTTAACTAGTGACATCCGTTGGCTTCGCTTGTGTATAATTCATTAATAAAAATAATATATCTTAAACGTTGAATTTCCTAATACACAATAATACTGGCAGCAGAATGTCACTAAAAAATAACCAAATGGTATGATATGGTTAAGGTCTTAAAGTCTCTAGTGTTCTTGGTGGTGTTCATTGGCGACAGGAATCGCTAAGTATAAATGAACTGTTTGCCTCTCTATCGTATATAAAAAATAATATCTTTGTTAATATGTTTATTTTTCGTGTAAGGTTGCTAAGAAAGAAACTGTATTCAAATCTGTCAATGTTCAGAGATAGTTAGCGAAACAGAAACGCGGGAAGCGAACTTATTTATACGATTTACTGATAGCAGTTTAGTTGAGTTTAGTTTAGTTTAGTTGAGCAGTTTGTGTTCTTGACGTAATATCACATGAAAGTATAATCTGAATAATGGCCGCATAGAACACCGATTATCTTATAACATAAGTTAATTAAACTGTAATTAGTTTTTTAACGTGACTACCGTGACCGAGTAGTGGCACCGTTGCATGTTTTGGATATAATTATTTTACAAGAGGCACTTTCTGAGAAACGCCAGTCATTTCTTGAAGCAAATATTCCTTACGGCGAAAGTGAAGGTTGCTCGTTTGTTCCGCGTTTCCAGTTAAATGGCTCAACCGATTGTGATGCATTTTGAAAGAGTTAAAGGAAACTGTTGCAGTAATAATATCTAAAGAGACATTAACTATTAATATTTAAATAGACATTAAAGGTTAAACATGAGAGGCCTGGATGGGACAGTACTATCAATTTGATCTGAGCAGTCTATAACACCTTACTATAAAAATTAATTATTTTACTTTGCACTATAAAACTGCAATAGTTAATTTTGTAAAAATACGAAAGTTAACTTATTTAGGTGTCTGTTCATGTTCTTATAGCCTTCATCGAAAAAAAAGGGACGGAGTAAAATTCGATCCTGACTAAAAAAGAATCATATTTTTAAAATGTATTATCAGCATTATTTCGCTCCACCATGTTAGTGCACCTGTTGTTGTTATCATGCTTCATTGCTGGTTCCTTTTTTTTTGTAAAGTAATGTATTTTTTATGAAACTATCGTTTCATTTAGCTTTACTTACAAGATGGAGCGTAAATAATGCTAAGGAAAAGTGTTTAAAATATGTCTTTTTTTAGTCAGGCTCGAATTTTTCCCGTCACTTCATCAAAGGTGTCATTAGTAATATCACCCATCTTCATTTTTGGGAGCAGTCCCAAAATACCCAATATATAGTTACCCGTATAAATAAATAGGCACTAGGTAAATTCACTCAAATTTATTTGAATTATGAAAACATGGAAAGAGAAACTAAACACATAAGTTGATGTAACGAGGCAATTGTCCCACATTGGAGGCAGTTTAAATGTTCTCGAAAATCCAAGTAATAGAATAAGTCGGTGGGCTAAGAAAAGTAGAGCAAATCGCATTTAATCGTTTTCAGTAGATGCGTTTGTTCGATTTCTTTTAATCTCTACATACATCGGGACATAGGTCGACCTTTGGAACGAGATCGACGTTTCCAATCTCCTCTTCCTGTATTTTTCCGAATTTTCATTGAACAACACGTTAAGTGTTTTCCGTTTAGTACTTCTGTAATGTCCATTTATCATCGGCACGTAGGTTTCGCCAGTAGTTTCAGTAGTCGATTCAGTAGTTTTATAGTCTTCGTCAGTAGTACTGTAGTATTCTTCAGTAGTAACAACAGTAGTTGGAGTTTCAGTGGTTGTCTTTAGAATATTCTTTAATTTAATAATTAACATCTTTGATTCAATGTTTTCGCTTTTAGTGGTTTCAGTTAGTTTAGCTTCAGATATGTCTTCATCTTTTGTATCCAAATCTGATTCATTCATCATGCTGATGTCAGACTTCCGTAAATTGAAATATTCATCAGGAACTTTCGCATCTTCAGGATTGAATTTAATAATATCTGGTGCGTTTGTTGTTGTGGTGTCTGTTAAATAATGTTCTTGGTCAAATTGTGGTATGATAGGAGTGGTTATTGGGTACACAGGTGGTGTTCTATCTACTACGGGTATTATACCTGAACTGCCTACATGATAGTCTTCTACGATAGACGAATTAATAATAGGCAAATGAACGTCGTATTTATGGATTTCTACAGGCGTCGGTGTTGTCGAAGTAGAGCTGTATGAATTTTTTAAATCATTTCTAGGAACCGGATTCTTCCTAATAGAGTATACATTAAAATGCACTACTACTTTAGGCTCAGTAGTTGTCTCTATGTTAGAGGTTGTTTGAGTAGTTTTTACATCTGGATTTCTCTTCGTTGCCAGGATTTTTGGCATTCTAGGCCTGAACGATGTCCGTCTTACAGGTTTATGATTCGGCTTCTTTTTAAATTGATACGAGGGTCGCGAAGTTGTTAGATAAATTTGGTCGATTGAAGAAGTACTCTTAGTGTCTAAGCTGTCATCGGATTTTGTTGTATGCGCTGGATATACATTGTAAATTACACCAAAGCCCTTTGGGTTATTTAACGGAGTTGTATGTGTGCCATCTACATTTATAGAGCTGGTATATGATATACCTTCTGAACTATCACACGTGTCACCGACACATTTGCCTTTGTTTTGACTTATTGGCCTAAACATTGGAACGTGCCTGATTGAATTTTTCATACGCGATTGAAAGTAAGGTGAAAATCTATAGCCATCAGCCAATAAATTTATGTCACCTGGATTGTCTGGTTTAAAAACATATAATGGATCGGATATATGATTAGATTTGTACTCAACCTTTTGTGATCCTTGAGATTCTTGACAATCGTCGGGTGTTTTTGTTTTTATCTTATCTAATGGTGCCACATACACTCCTGAAAATGCAATTTGAGCAGAGGACGGTTCATATATGTTTCCAAATTTAGCGTTTAATGTCTTTTCAAGATATTTAATGACTTGATTAAGGTTTTGCAGCCTCTGAGCATTGCGGTAGCTTTCAATCCAGCTGCGCGAATTGAAATTTTTACTGAAAGGTGTAGGATTTGGACTTCGATATTCAAATACGAAGGGTCTAGCAGTAGTTCTGCGTATTGACTTGTAAATATGATGTGACATTTTTGGTTTAACAGTGTTAGATTGAGATCGTTGCTTTTTTCTTATTGTAGGTACAGATACATTATCAGCTGTTGGATCTACATAACTATTTTCTTGCAGAGCATTTATTAGCAAAGGCATTCTTTCAAAGTAGTCTTGATCGAAGCCGAAGTAACTCCGATCGAGTCTATCAGCTATTGGCTTATCACTGATAAGCCTATACTTAGTCTGAACATTTTGTACTCCATAAGTTTCTACCACAATCATGTATTCGTAGATTAGTAGAACTACCTGCAACAATAACAGTTCAGTTTTTTTAATTATTAAAACCAACATTACTAAAATAGACAAATGGGTTGATGAAATTGTTCTATGCGAATTAAAACGCCGGAAATGTCGTATAGCTTTATTTTGATATTAACAAACGATCTTAATTCAGTGATAACATTAATAATTTATAACAAACAATAATAAAAATTATACAATAATAATGATACATCTCAATTACACATTAAATTGTTAAATTAATGGAATACTGAAGAAGGTATTTTATATTTTAATAAGCAATTTATTAACATTATTCAAAAATGTAATTGTTAATATTAGCGTCATACTCTATATTATTATTATTTTCCTCTGGTTTCCAATCATTTCTTTCCATTTCTAAATACGTTGGTCTATTGTGAGACATGATAGTTCTGCTCAGGTTTTTAGCATGTTCTTCAATTTTAATTAGTTCCCATTGATTTAATTCGGAACTGTTGGCCGATTTATATCTAGATCTCTGAGTAGTCGCGCCCTCATATTTTAAGCTGTTCAAAATATCTTCCATATCTTTGATAGCACCATAGTCTTCACCAGATTCGTCATTTACTGATTTTTCCATCTCTTCTTCGAGTTTATCATTTTCTTGCTCAAGCGCTTCATCTCTACCAGATTGTTCATTAGATTTTTTTTTGTTATTTTCTACAGTGTTTGCATGTTGATTTTTTGGGGGTTCTTCTATTGAATATAAGGTTGTGTCACTAAGTGTTACCGTCGTATTGCCATCTACATTGAATATAACTAAAGTATCATTTTTTACTACTGTATTATTATAAATTTCTGTTATATTTGTGAGTTCATCTTCAATATTTATGGAATCTTCGTTTGCGTGATTTAAAGATAATGCCAAATTTGGTGAATAGTAATAATTAAAGGTGGTATCAGGCTCTTTCGTATACCTTGTTGTAATGGTGTGTTTACTTTTGTATATTTCTCTATCGGACTTTGTAGAAATTGTATTTTGTTTTACAAGTTCTAAACTATGGCTGTCTAAAATGTTGAAAATATTTCCAATATCTGTCGAAGTTTTTATATAATCAGGGTTGTTGTTAGTAATTACACTTGGTGTTACACTAGAGACTAAATTGTCATCTAAACGTTTGTAATTAGATTCACCCGAACTAATATTTTCAGATGAATCTAAAAGTATATTTGAATTTGAAAATCTAATATCTGTGTATATCGATTTACTGGCACTATCATTTCTATAAACACTTTTGTTATATATTTCTCTTGAAAAAATAACTAAATTATCTGGGAATTTATTTTTCAGTTCATTGTCTATTTCATTTTGTTTCACTAAATGTAATTTATCATTTAAACCAGAGGGATTGTTAAAATATTCACTTGATTTTTGTTTATTTTTGATACCATCTGGGTATGTTGCCATATCTATTGTAGCTATTGAAGGCTTGCTGGAATTTGGTATGTTGTTTTGAGTTGCGGTTAGAGGGGATGCGTTTAGTAATTTAGTGTCAACATTCATTATCATATTTTCCGAATTACAATTTTTCCTCGTTTCAGGTTTGTTATTTATAAACTCTGGTATAATTTTTTGTAAGCTTGTAATTAGTTTTCGTAATAATAGACTAATTTTAGCACAACAGTTACAGGTTGTCGGTTTTTCTTTAAGTATAATATTTTTATTCTGCGCTTTCGTCGTAACTGATTTCACTTCGTTAACTTTTGTCATCGGTGTTGTCGGTATCAAAAATGGTTTTTCATAAATATAATCTGTTTTCAGCATCGGTTGCGTTGACCCTGAGGTAATTTTTTCACTTATCATTTTATCGACGTAATTCATCACCCTTTGATAGTCTCGGATCTTCCGAATTTTTCTGAAGTAGTCAAGATTTCTCGTTGGATTTTTAAAGTAAACAATTGGCGATGTTTTGAATTCTATCGCATACAATTTAGGTGTTGGCATTTTCATCCAGTTTCGTGTATCAGCAAACAGATTCTTATGCAATTCTTCTGTAGGACCATTCCCATCATGAGGCTTAGGACTCGAGGTGTCATCTGCGTCTTGGTCGTAATATTTGTTTCTTTTAAAAGTCTTCAGTAACACAGGGAGTAATTGAATAGTGTTACGATCGAAATTGAATTTTGCATTATTTAACTGGGAAGCGTCGAATGGCAGAGAGTCTATTGTTTCATTCATTAGTCCTAGCCATTTTGTTGTCTTAATTTGCGTGTTGCTTAAATTACTGTACTCGTAAACGAGGATAATGATCTGGAAGTGAAAAGTGTATATTTAAAATATTCATACGTGATACTCTAAAAATATAATTTTTAAAGCAATTGATTGTAAATAGTGAAGCATGGTAAATAATATTTTAAAGCGAATACGTATTATTGCATTATATTAAGTACTAATTACTTACCAAAAGTTTGACACTTAGAAGGCACATATAACATATAATACACACTGAAAGTCCAGATATACAAAGGTACATGAAAGAAAATATATATATGGATCCTAAATTTATTATTATGTCAAGAAATCGAGTGTTCATCGTGAACTTCTTATGTAAAAAAATATTTACTTATTCTAACTAATATTAAAAATTTTGAAAAATATGATATATATGATATTTTCTTTTGAATATTAAATTGTAGTTTTACCCAAAATTAAAGTAAAATCGAATTTAAAAATAGTTTCTTTTAAAAATATATATAATTCGGTAAGACAAATTTCACTTAAGATTTTTAAATCAATTACTTTTATTCTAAACTAGCTTCTGCCAAGCTTTGTTCGTTTTCGTTTCGATTTTTATACCTTGAGTTACATTATTGGACTTTTAATAAGGAACCCTAATTTCTTTGAAAATATAATATAGTCTATATTCTTCCTCTATAAATGTAGTATCCTACACTGAAAGAAATTGTCAACTCGGACCAGCGATTCCTAAGATTAGCGCGTTCAAACAAACAAACTCTTTAGCTTATAACATTAGTATAGATCTTTTATGTTAAATTTGAATTTAGAATTTGAAATCAATTCCATTCTATTCTTGAATTTATTGAAAAATAATCGGTTTTGAAGTTTGTATGTCATATTAAAACATCTTCCTATTTATAAGTGTATTAACTTGCAATAGTTATTTGCGACAAACACACATGCGATATAATATGTCTAGCTATAAACAATTAACGATGATTTAATGCAGGAATGCCGTGATTTGTCACACATTGGATTTTTATCTGAAGGAAATGACTCTCTCTTTAATAAAGTGGTATTGTGAAAATATCGCGTATATATAATTAATACTGTCACTTATCAATTAAAATATTTTTTTAAAGACACGCTCCAATGCTCTAAGGTGTCATTAGTACTATCACCTGTCTTCGTTTTCAGGAATAGCCTCCAAACGTCCTGCATAAAGTTAAGTGCAGACAGTGTCTGTGTAATTTGAAAACAACAGTTTTTTTGTCAAGGCATATGAAAGTATATATGTTATTTCTAAGAGAATATATAAAGTATGTCTGTCTCAGCCGATATACGAAACGGCTAGATTAATTTTGCACTGACACAAGCTCAAACAGAAGTTACGTTTAATTAATTTGATCACCACCTTCATCATTATTATGGTAACAAAATATTCTATTTTAGATATAATAATCCTGACATTCGGTATTATTTAGTTGCACACCCTATATCTTGGTTTCATCATAATAATATTGTATTCTTGTTGAATTTACATAAAGTTACAGTTCAAACAAAGTGGTCCAAAAAGTTGTTTTAACATATTGAAGGATCCGATTATTGCAAGTTTAGAGAAATTTTTTTAGTAGATTTTTACTGAGGAAATTTAAAAAAAAATCTAACTAAATGAACGCGATATGTGTTGTTAACTGACTAGAGATTTCTAATTAATATTATATAAAATTAGTATTTCAAGATAATTAATTTATCAAGTATATAGGAAGGTATTTGCGATATATAGAGGTTAGTTTTCAAGAATGTGTAATAACCACATAACAACGCAATTATTGTTAATTATACTATAAATCAACATACATTTTTAATTGTAGTCATAAAAATTACTCACAATTACAACAATGACCGTTATGGCTGTGGAAATAGCTGCGCAGATGCATCCTTGCCGAAGCTGCCGTTTCCTCGAAAGCCTTAAAAACTCCTCGGTCCTCGCATCTATAGTCCTGTACAATCCAAATTGTCTAATGCTACTCGCGCTACTCTCACTCGACATTTTGGCACATCACTGAGTCGATAAAAACAAAATTTGTTTGTTGTATCGCTTGCGTCTGCGCTGAAAAATGTGAATTCTTTGTGAGTGTTCACGACAATGTGTTTTCCTTTGAGATTGTTGATGTATAGTGTTGGGCCGTTCGCTTTCTTAATTGTCGAGGTTAGATGGTTGCTTAATTATTCCGAATTCGATAAAACAATATTTTTCATCTGGATTTTAAGCGAATTTTTACGATTTGTGTGTAATTTTTTATAGTTTAAATCAGGAGTACGATATAATTATACTAACTCGTTGATTTATGGTTGCTTTGCAGTTATTTCTTTAAAATTAAAAAATATATTTCCTATATTCATAGGGTTTTCGTCACTGTTAGAAACAATTTTATGGACTATATATCAATTCAAGTTGTTACATACAATGCAAATTTATATTATATTCTATTTTAGTCAGAAGCTATATAATTTTGGACTTAGACTATATATGGACAAGATGTATTATTATTATCTGTAGGTTCCAAGTTACAATGTCTGTTGTTCTTTTTTTTTTGAAGGACGTTCGCGTTTTTGGTCTAGTGGCTATGAAAACTAACCGGATGTTAAGTTGCAATGTTATTACAGTGTCCTTGAAGGTCTGACTAAAGCCGTCTTGAGCCGCGCGGCAAATGTAAAACAACCTTTTTTAAGTTACAATTAATCTGTACATATAATAAATAAGTTTAAACCACATGTATGTCTGTAAATAAACGCTAATCTGTATAATAGTGTTTTTAATTTTTTCGAAAATGTCAGCTAAAAGTGTTGACAAAATTGACGTGAGCGAACCGTGGACAAAAGCTAGTCATTATTAAAAATCTATAACAAAGTAACACCGTTTGATCTCGCATTTAAGTCGATGTCGCTGTTAATAGATTCACACATAATGCTCTGCTTTTAAAATTTTATCGACATGCATGGTACGTCACTACGCTTAAACGTCAAGCAGTGGAGCGTGCTAGCGACGAACAATGTTCACTCCTAATCCCGCACACTAAGACAAGTGAAACGGTTTTATGTATATTTTATTCGGCATTACGTGAGCTAAAATTGTTTCCTAAATTGCTGAATTGTAATTCAAAAATTTGTGCAGTTTTCGTAATGACTTCCAGGTTCGCGTGAGAAATGCTTGCTTAAGATCTGACACGAACACATTTTTTCGGCTTTTTCTTAAATATTAATTAATTATATTTTCTAATATCGAAGGTTATCGGTTAGTTTTATTGCAGTTGTGCTTGTAAATCTGACATTGAGACACAAAACTTATTTGGTTTTAAAATGGCTAATTATTTGTAACGAATTTAGCTACAAAAATTAAACTTTGCATAGTTTTAAAAGTTTTCAAGTCTCAGATATAAATTTGATCTAAAATAGGCTCAAGCTTAAACTTTTCATCCTAATTGACTACTCTTCACAGAAAAAACATTAATTTCTTAAAATCTAGCATCATTTATAAATAACTATTTTCCATAAGTATACTCAACAAATACTTATTATATTTTGTCAGTCAATTTTTAAGCCCAAAATAAAAGAAGTTATTTATAAGTTTATCTGTTATGTCTGCAGCATCGTAGCTCATAAACGAATGCACCGATTTTGATGTTTATCTAAACATAGTTTCAGAAGTTTGATAATCTGTCGTCGGGTAACTAATTTCAATATTACTTTCACGTTGTTTTAATAAATTAACTTGTTATAAAAATTCTTGATTGATTATTGTCGACAAAGTCGTAACTTTCCTGATGTCTAAATGTACATATATAAAATCGTATGTATTGAAATGTATGTACATAATAGCAATTACGAAGCCTATTATGTAATTAGACTGATTGATTAATTGGATTTTAATACATAGTTTCACATGTGGCTCGGTTTGTGTAATAAAAAATAGGAAGGTTATAGAATTTTTATATGAAAACTAACTTCTGCCAGCGACTTCTTCTTGGACTTCTTATTGGACTTTTAGTAAGGATCTCTAATTAAAAAAAAATGTGATATAGCCTTATAAGCCTTCCTCGAAAAGCGAACTATCAAATACT
>JAOSYY010000014.1:10507496-10520797 GCA_025727935.1 Hebomoia glaucippe
ATTTCTTGATATTTTAAAACGGAAATTTATAATATCCAGGAAATGTAAAAAAATATTATATTTATTGTTCTACCGTAATTATAGTACTATAGATTTATAAGATTTATCTTCTTTATTTAGAATTTTTAACAATACAAAGGTGAAAATTCTCCCAGGCTCTTGTGAGGAGGAAATATTATCACAATCTGTCGCGAAACAATAGTAACTCAAAACAAACAACTTTTTTCTTAAACCTTTGACTGCGTCGGCAACAGTTGACACCAACAAACTACCTACCTAAAGATATTATTAAAATACAAATATATATTAAACATATCAAGGAATATACATTTATCGTAAATTTAAACAGTCGAAAAGTGTCTTAAAAGTTCAAACATTTCAAAAATATTAATGTACTAATACTTTTGCCGATTTGTACCAGGGCTTTGTGAGCTGCAGCCTAGGGCTCCATCAAATAACCGCGGGGCCCCAGATCCACTGACCGAAATGAACAATATCGTGAATTTAAAAAAATTAACGTTGGCAGTTATTTGAAGAAGTTAGGGAGGCCCTAAATTTTGTTAGTCCGGGGCCCTGCTCAGTCTACCTATATTAAATGCATAAATACAATTTATTAAATAGAAAGTATGTAAAGAGAAGTAAAATTAGTATTCTGCTAACAAACGGCGTATTATTTCATTGTATGATACCACGAAATGTTATGAAACGGATACTGCGAACAATAAACGTGCTTACGATTGCTCATGTCATATTTACTTGAGACCGACGCACTGTTTGATTGTCAATTAAAACATTATATTATTTTTAAAACATTATACAAATATATAAACTCTAAAAATATTTAAAATGCCGTCATTGCAATAAACCGTTGATTCTACTTTGTGCCGTTTTTTAAAACAACACAAGGTAGAAAGAAGCAAGTTATACGAAGTTTTATACGACATATTGTCTGCTATGCTTATGTCAAATAATGTGTACTTAGTAATTAATTTAAATTTCAGATTAGAATATTAAACAAAATGTCACTCCATCAAAATCAAGATATATATTTGCTTCACGACTTTGATTGAGTACAAATAATATATGTTTACTAGCTGACCCAGCAAACGTCGTTCTGCCACATAATTATTTAAGGGTTGACTGTAGAGGGGTGAAAATTTGGGGTAGTATGTATTTTTAGATGCTGTATGACAGGAAAAATGAAATAAAAAAAATTGTTTAAAAAATAAAAGATAAATGTTAGGGGTAGACAACCTGTATAATTTAGGGGGACGAAAAATAGATAGTAGCCGATTCTCAGATCTACTGAATATGCATATAAAATTTCATAAGAATCTGTCGAACCGTTTCGGAGGAGTATGGAAACGAACATTGTGACACGAGAATTTTATATATTAGATTGTTAGAAACGTTGATATCATATATATTATTAAAAGCATTTTTTCTGTAAGTATATCTAGTCGAGAAGAAAATTTTGGTAATAGTTTAAATAATTGCAGTGTTTTTAGTGATTACATGTCATTTTCCAAATTGTATTGTGTTAATTTATAATATTTTAATAATGTCAACGATTAATTGTAGTTCAACAATGGGTATTTGAACATCAATGACTCCGTTACGCAATTGTTCAAAATAGAATTCCCGATTGCAAAATTTAATAAAAAACGGTTCTGCAACAAATTATAAGAGCATAAAGCAAGATATGGATGTAACAATTATTACGCGAATCAAACTATGAACATTTAGAACATTTCGTTACAACATCCATCAAATAAACAATTAATATTAATTGTATACAAATATTTGGAAATATCTTCAATACCATCTAATTACGCAACATCTTTATAACAATTTTTGGTCATCCTTGACTTGAGAGAGCAAACGTCAATTATGTTTTTTTGGCGCCAAAACCGGTTGCCTTATCACAGGAAGTTAACGATTTTCGAAATCTATAAAAGAATCGATAAAAAGTCTCTTTAACTTTTTGTTACAATTACTACATTTACACGCTAATTTTGAAGCGCTGTTAGTTTAAGAATTTATTCATGTTTTTATGTCACTTCGCAAATCTTGAAAAGATTTTCATTGAATGAGGTATATGGCAACAATTCAGTTTTATTTCGTATTGCAAAATCATAACGTCTTGACCATGAAACGAGTTTTGTATCTGAACAAATATTCTAATATCTTTAATAAACGATTTATTTAAATGTAAGTACTGAGAAACCTTATGCATTGTTTCTGAAATTTTTAACTTTATCTGTTTACGGATATCGAACAAACTAAATAATCAATTTAGTAATCTAAATAACTAAATTTATGGACATTATTTTTCTTAATCGAACTGTTAACCTTCCACTGAAGTGTAGTTAGAATTATCAGTTTATTTCAAGTACTGTCATTGTTCCCATTTGTGGTTTGTGGTTTTAATCAGTACCATTTTTGCAAGGTCGATAATACCAAACGGTACATTTTAATCAAACTACTATCTATGGAAATCATTTGAATTTTTTGGCTGTCTGTGATTTTAAAACAACTGTCAGTTGTCTGACATTTCCTAAGATTGCTGAATTGGCGCCATCTTTATCTACGGAGTCGTTTTTTTTTAATTTCCTGGAATCTGTCAATACTGTCAACCCTTTTAAAGAGATGTATGTCACAACTCACAGAGCATTACCAAAGCCTATATACGAAATTTATTATTATTTATTAAAAATTTAAATATTTATTGGTATATACATTAGTTAAAATAATATATTCTAACACGCAAATACATATTGCGTTTTGTCAACAATCTTTTGAATTTCCAAATGTAACATTAAAAAAATAATAAATCTACATATTATCCTTAAAAAATAATGACGTCACACGGCTAAGTTGTCTCATCATGTGAACCTTACTCATCTGTCAGAATAAAAAAAGATAAAAGCAATCTAAAATGTTTTCTAATCACATTGGATTTTGAAAAGACAAACGTACTTTGAACGACCTTTATTTGAACCTTTAGTGCATTTAAAAACTTAAGTGTAGTGACCGAACATTGGTCTGGTTACGACTTACGATACTTATCTTTATTAAACATACATATTTTCACATTTTAAATCCTAATACTTAATGTTAAGTTATAAAATTAAAGGTTTGTTTGGTTTGGTTGCTACGAACAAAGCTGCATTTATTTATTGCTACAAAATAAGTGTGACTTCAATAAAAACTGGGAAAATATTTTCCTTTCGGAAGCTTTCGAGGTGTATACTGTGTAAACAGTTAAAATAACACAACAATAATTTAAGACGCAATTGTTTTTTTTTATGCAATAGCAAACGAGTATACAGTTCGCTTATATTAAACGATTTCTGTCGCCCATGGACACCGCCACGATCTAGATCTAGAAGATCCCTTGCCAACCATAAGGCCTTATTTTATTTTTCTTTCGAGTATTCGGAAATTCCTAGGCTGAAATCGAAACGCGTATAGCACTTCACGACTTTTCCATCTATGAACGGTGGTACGTGACCCGGACGGAACTTATAAGTTAATCAGAGTTCCTACCACCACTTTTAAAATTGTCTTTTTGATACCCGTCCGTCCACAGGCAGCCCATATCAAAGGCAGAACACAAATTACACATTTTTAAATGCAACTGCTTTCCGACCGGGACTCGAACCCGGTGCTCCGACGTCGGGATTGTTTTACCAACCGCCAGGCTAACCTTCTTGTTCCTCTTAAAATGTTATTAAAAATAGTTTGTTCCTACAATTATCTATCTTTTATGTTTGGCACACTATAACCTTTTTAATGGTAATCAAATTTGCATATAAGCTTATGTGATTACATAGAATATTCATAGACAGACTAAGTATATAGTAAACACGAGTTGTGTAGCTATGGAGCACCAAGTACGGATACAGGACTGCAATCTCGCAACCTTTGCCTATTAAAGTAAACGTTAGCTTAGAAAATGGCAGTCCCCTTCACTACGCATCAGAAAGTGACATTCCTTGTACGTAACTAGAACTACTTGTTGTCTAGACAATTACGTACGTATCGATAAAATAAATGTTTTATTAATAATAGCTGCGTTATAGGAACAATAGTTTTAATTGGATACTTGAGCTAAATTAGTCTCAGTACATTATAATACAAATGTTAGATTAAAAATATGACAGTGTTTTACCCGACCCTGCAAAAACGGATGAAATTTAAGACAGATCTTGTTTGGAATAAAGACATCGTCATATAAATTAGATCAAAATAGCAGATAACATCTAGTATATAGCGATTTAAAAAAAAATATATTTAACTAGATTTTAAAAAATAATTTCTTTCAAGAATTGCGACACTCGATCTTTTGATTTTCATTAATGAATTAACTTACTAACTGACTACATAAGTGAATTATTTAAAGAAAATACGTTTTTATAACTATTTTCGATCCAAAACGCGGTTACTGAAAGTCGAGCCAAGTTTAGCGGCCATGCCCTACTAATTATGCATATATAATATATATTCACACTTAAGAGGAAAAAATAAAATTCTAAATTACGTAATTTCAATTCGAAAAATTTGATACATTATTACTCCTAGAACTATAACCGCGTTATATATTAAGACTGTCGTTACAGATAAACTGCTGAACTAATTTAGATTTCATGTGATATGAATACAGTTTATGATCATGGGATAGACGATATCTATTGTCTTAAAAAATAGAAGATGAAAGCCGGAAAATATGATAAGAGTCAGTTTTAAAGGGTGTCTCTACATGTACTTCATAAACGTATATTAGGGGATTAGAAGTGAAGCAGGAAAACGCTAGTTAACAGAAAAGTTGTGTTGCCTCGATGCTCAATACTGATTACCTCACCTCAGGGGAACGAACAAAGACTGCTTTGTGCCTTACTGTTATGGCACTAGGCGTTTCACACGGCTACCGTTGCGTAACATTTTCCCAACAAAACCTACGCCTATACGTTACGATTGTCTATCTGTGGCATTTTAATTGTACTTCCACTGGCAAATTTTAATTATTATTATAAAACGCTTGAGTTCATAGAACCTCCTTCAATTTTCGAAGTCTTCAAAATATGAATTGGAATATTTTTATTGGTGTGATTTTAAGACGTAAAACGTTTTGATAAATGCGTACTCTAGTATCTTAGAAGACGCGTTGTAATTAATCTATGAATGTTAATATGTACGTTGGGAAAATGGTTTGACAAGTAATTGAGCTAACGCGAACGCCGAGTCACATTTTGAGTTAAAGGGAAACTAATAAATAATATATATCTGTATATATAATATATGTAATAGACCTGATATCGTATTGAAACATCGATTGAAACGCCAGACAGGGCTCACCGATGTCACCCTCCCGCATGACGAGAATCTCGTAAATGCCAAAAAGGACAAGCTTAGCAAATACTTGGGCTTGGCTCACGAGATAACCGCTTTATGGGATTTGGGTTCGACGATCATCGTCCCTATAGTGGTTAGCGTGACCGGCCTCATAACGAAGAGTCTTGACCAACATCTAAAAATTCTCTCGCTAGATAGTTGGATTAAGGGACAGTTGCAAAAGGCAGTACTCTTGGACACAGCACGTATTGTCAGAAGGTTTCTTTCTCTTCGGCCCTAACCATCGGTAACTTGGGCCAAGCTCCGCTGCTGGTGGTTTTCCAGATTAGGTTTTTTATACTATTTTTATATTTGTATTTTACTTTTATATCTATTTTATAAAAAACCTAGTTGAGAAAATATATGAGAGAGTAATATATAATATATCATATATATCTGTTTGATAACTGTTTAATTTGATACAAATTATCAAACCACTGTATGAATAATTGATTTCGATTTCTACGCCATTCACAGCTCAATACGCAAATGCAGATTTTTGTTTTGACAAACAACAGCCCGTGTGGGTGATGGCGTTCGGCAGACGAAACATTCCATTAAACAAACATAAGTTATTCGCCAAAGGTTACCTTTAAAAACATACAAAAAATGTGGCGTATATGTTATTCGTAGTAAACAGCGTATAGCCCAAACAACGTAATAAAAATCACCTGTTTTACGTAAAATGTTTTTAATGTTTGCACTTAAATAATCAAACATTCAAAGGTAAGTATTATTCAATCAAACAAAAACAATATGATACAATCGATTTGGAAACTAGGCATTCCTTTCCAGTAAGAATAATTAAATTATGTAATAACGAGTAATACTTGTACTAATACTTAATGAATTAATTAAAAACTATTAGCTATATCTTAATGTTTATTCAATTAAAAACTTAATCACCTTGAAATCTTCTGCCGACGTATCAGCCCACTACAATACAGTATAATTGGTTTAGCGATTAAAAGTACCACCGCCGCATTGCTTACCTGGTACGTAACCTTTGACATCCTTCCTATCGGCCGGGTCTTCCTTGGCTGCCTCTGTCACACTAACATCTCCGAATCCTGTGTTTTCCTCACTGATGCCACCACGGGCTGTTAATAACAACGCACACAAACACAGCAATATTAATCTTATAAACTCACGCATTGTAGAAATCGGTTATTTGTGAACGTCAGTAAGTGCCATTTTTCGATCTCAGATCGATAACTTGATCCACAGCAAACAGTCACATTTTCGTTAGTTAACTTGCACGTTTAATAATACTTGCCACAACAAATCCACTTAACGTAACTCGGTTCGAATTTCGAACGTGAATCTCGAATGACACGGGCGTTCGACGTCGCTCGGGCGAAGGTACTGGCCGGTCATTGGTTGACGGCAGCCCCACTGCGCGCGCGCAAGGTTTCGTATTTCGTTCAATGGACGATCGCTGAGGTTTCTAATATCCAGATAAGATATCTACACCTGCGGTCGCCGTAATTGAACGTTCAAATTGTACCGTTCTTAAGTATAACGGGTTGCAGTTGCGATTGTTTAGAGATTGTACTCACCAATGCACTTTTTATTTATTTTAGCCGTATTCTTCGTATTTGCGTAACTCTAAGCGTTTCTTACTAATTCTAATGAAAGCACCTTTCTACTGGTGCAGCGGAAATCAAATCTAATATTATAAATATGAACAGTTTGACATTGTGATAAATTTGAATAGAGATAAATGAGACAATGTTGGTTATAAAGAAATATTTCTTACTTAAAACTTGTTGCCATATGGATGAGATATTTCTCTTTTTTTTTCAAAATACTCTTAAATGGGTTTGAAAATATATGAAACATATTAAATACCAAGAAATATAATATTTAATAGTTTCTCTGTTGATCGAGTACCAAATGATTGACGAGAACTCGCTAGTTAAAGCTAGTCTTTTAAAGATCCGTAGTTCTGCGTTTGTTTTGCTAAATAAAGCTCTAAAAAAACTTAAAATAAATTGTTAATGTTAAAAATACCTAATCTTAACATAGTAAATTCGTTCATCATCAAAATGTTAAACTAATAACACATTAAATAACATTGAAATGTCCTTAATGTAATTTCTTCATTAATTTTTAACGTGAGGTAAATAGGGTGTTATTGAAAGTGTTCGTTTCACCCTTATTTCGCGGTTCCATCACAGACATTTAAATTATAGGTTAGACCTTCTATACAACTTCATTTCCAACGTAGTGATGTGTACCTATTCTACAATGTATCGATAGAATATATTAAACATTATTATTTTTGTCGATATCATTACTTATTTTATGACTATTGGTATTTTACTATATTTAATTGATTGAAATTTATTTAACACGTGGGCGCGGAACGTAACTCAAAATTGAAAATCATGGTTTTTTTGTATAATTATTATAATCATAAAGTACAAGTATGCTACCAAATATAATTTACTTACTACAAGTGAATGCCAAAACTCGGAATAGTCAAAAATAAAATCGCCCTTCATTCATGGTCTAGATGATATTAATTGTAAATTAATTCACTACTTGGAAAGAATCAGATTTTCGTTTAAAGTACAGTTCTGAAAACCTTTTCGATTCTATTATTAAAGTGACAATGTTAGTCTATAATTTTAATATCGTTTTATAAGGAAGGTTGTGATTTTATTAAAACGCTGACAACCTATCTATATGACATTCTCATAAAAAATTTACAACACCGCAAGTGCTGTTTGGTTCTCGAATAGAAAAATATAGCTTATTTTCACAAGGGCTTGGAGCACGGGTTGTAGGGAGGCTAATGAATATAAAAACCCACTCCATTGGTTTTTCAATAACATTCTTAAAGAGTCTTCTCCGCCAACATCATGTTAAAAAAGATTATTAAAAGTTTAGAAGATCCGGAGAAACCACTTTTTGGTCCCAACTTTTGGCTCCTAAAGAAAGCGGGCTTCATATTACCATTTAATCCTAAATCTAAAATTTGTTACATTTTTGTACACGAACTTGTGACCTTATTCGTCTTGTCTCAGTATATAGAACTATTCGTAGTAAGATCCAACTTTGAGTTGGTTTTAACAAATCTTAAAATCTCCATGCTAAGTATTGTGTGCGTTGTGAAATCTAACACATTTATACTCTGGCAAGGAAAGTGGAAGGAAGTTATTGACTATGTCACCGCAGCTGATATCTGGGAGAGGGACAGGCGTGATGCTGTAAAAGGCAGGATCATTGAGAAGTACACGAATTACTGCCGCAAAATACTCAATTTTTATTGGACATTACTCATAATTACCGAAATAACTGTTTGTGGGACTCCCCTGTTGAAATATGCGTCGTCGTCATCTTATCGGGAGGCTTTACATAATGAAACTGAACTCTTTCCACACATATTTAGCTCTTGGATGCCATTCGATAAATATCATTCACCTGGCTCGTGGGTTACTGTTGTCGTTCACGTCTTCTTCTGTACACTTGGAGCAATAATAATGGCCTCGTTTGATACCTGTGCCTTGGTGATCATGGTCTTCTTTGGTGGTAAACTGGATCTTTTAAGAGAAAGGTGCAAGCAGATTTTTAAAGATGCTATCAATGAAGAGGAAGTTCTCAACAGGCTAAAGGACATACATGAAACTCACGTACAACTGATGAAGTAAGTAAACGACAATTTAATTGTTTCGTTTCCTATCATTTACCAATAGTCTTAATTAATATATTTATGAAACGGATATTAAAATACTTTCAATACAATTTCCGACGGACGATGAAATTGGAAAACAGATGGTTAAGAAACGTACCCATACAAATTTTCCTTTTCATTGATAATTTTGGTTGTTATATTGTTATATTCCTCTGACAATTGCATCAGATATATCCAGTGCAGTTCATTTATACAATAAATTTCATATGGTAAAAACTGGTTAGGACGATTGGCTTGGCTATATTGATATAAAACTAAAATAATCATTTGTATATCGAATAATTGAACGATATAAGAGAATTCTGAGTTTGATTCAAAGAGGCGTATTAAATTTTTGTAATTTATACATTTTGTAATCAACGTATTTATTTAATATATGGAAATTGATTTTAACAAAAATCGAGAAGTGTTAAAAACGCACATGTGTAGAAACTACACAAAAGCACGTCTTGCATTTAAAATAATATTTAATATTATAATTTATGATAGTGTATTATTAATATTGTAAGGTATTGCTGAAATAGTCATTAAATTATGAATTTATTTATTTCAAATAAATATCTGTGAAAGGTTTAACCAGCTGTTTAAGAATCAGAATAAAATCCTGAGCAATTCTCATAAATACGGAGATAATTGTGGATTGGCTTTAAATGAAGATATATTCAAATATTTTTCAAGAGAAAATCAAGCAAACAAAACAAACGGCTTATTAATAAGAATCCCTATTAATGAAATTCGATAATAATACTGAAACAATGAGTAGACACAAGTTTATAATGTATTGTTAATATGCTCTTTTCAATTTACTTATAGTATTTTAATCGTAAAACAATTTCAACCTCCAATCTACAAAGTATCGATAATAGTGATACGTGCGCACGCACTATTCCAAGTTATTTTAACGAGCTGTTATATTACAGAAAAAACAATAATTTACTTTTTTAATATACAGTAACAGGGACCCATTACGCAATTATAAGAAAATATCAAAAAACATTGATACGATTTTTTAAAAAAAAATGTTATGCTTACATATTAATTTTAATCAGTTTTATATCTAAGTTTGATTTCTAGAACTATTTAGAGTTCTTGTATAACTTAAATGTACTAATTTTAAATAAAACTCATAATCTTATCTCTAATAAAAACTTTTTAGTGACCATAATAATGAACAAAATCCAAAACTTCGGCCAAATTGTTAGTCGTTTCCGTAACACAAAACATATAAACAAGATTTGGTTAGAAATTAATACATTAAGTTACGCATAATATGCTTTTGGTACACCTAAAATGCTTTAAGTACTGCATTGAAGTCAACAAATTTTTTCTTTTCCAGATATTCACGGATGTTCGACTCCCTACTGTCCCCAGTCATGTTTTTCTACGTCATAATTTGTTCACTAATGCTGTGCGTTAGTGCGTTTGAGTTAACGGTAAACCCATTCACATTAATAACACATTTAACGTAACAAAATCTGTCATTACTTAACACTCAGACCTCTTAATTGAATTGTTAATCAAACAAAATCAACAAACAAACGTCTAAATGAGTAATTTACTGAATTTAATATCCAATTGTAAACGCATTACGCCGTTATCACCAATTAAGAGTGAAAATATTTTTCACTTTTCTATAACAGATAAAATAACTTCATGAAAATATTAAATAAAATGTACACCAACTCGCATTATATACTATCAGTGCCAACACTGTATGGAAGAAGCGGTTTAAGAAGACTTAAAACTAAACTCACACTTAAGATACTGTAGCTAAGCGCATAATTAGATAGCGGACGTATCAATTTAACAAGTTATTTAAATATTTCTTGAAGTAAAATTAAAAATCTCAGTAAAAACTACTTTTTCGAGTGAGATTACATTAAGATCGAATTAAACGCGGAATTGTGCTCAAAACATAGACTTGGTGTACTGTGGCGCTGGTAATAATAATAAATATGTTTTTAGGCTGCAACGAACACTGCACAGCTGTTATTGACAGCAGAATACCTTACATTCGGAGTTGCACAACTTTTTATGTTTTGTTGGCACAGCAACGATGTACTCCTCAAAGTTAGTCATTAAAAACATCTAGTAAATATAAATAAGTATTTAAAATTATGTTTTAATACCAGATACTGATTTTAATAAGATGATTTAGTGAGTTATTAAATATATTACATACGAAGTTTACGAAAAAATATTTCTCTCAAGAATAAGTATAACAATACTTATTTAAATATTGTTAAGAAACTTAATTGATAGGTTGTTCTTGTCCATTACGTGACTATCGTAACTGATTTTGATTTTTTTATTAATTTTATTTCGCGGTTTGTATGTATTATCCTTAAATTTAGTGTAAAAGACCGCTCCCGAAAACGAAAACAGGTGTATAGTACTAACGACACCTTTGATGATGGCACGGAAAGAAATTTGGTCGTAACTATAAAAAAAGTCATATTTTTAAAACGCTTTTTAACGTTATTTACGCTCCATCATTTTTGTATGGCTAAATAAAATGATAGTTGCATAAAAATACATTTCTTAACTGAAAAAAATAGTAATGAAAACGAAACCATAAACAGCTGATGCGCGGTTCAAGGAACGCACGCAAATAGCGGTCTATCCCGCCAAAACATATGTGACAATAATTATTATTGTTTTTGTCAAATTTTAGAGCTCCAACGTATTCAGTGGTCCATATGAAAGCGACTGGCACACCGCGAATCTGAAGGAAAAAAAATATATTCTCACACTCGCCGGCCAACTACGAATAGTCCACATATTCAGAGCGGGGCCGTTCACCGATTTGACCCTTAAAACATTTGTTGCGGTAAGTGCGTCTCGCGGTTTCAAGTGTGGCTCAAATTATAACTCACTAAAGATCCTGCGCTGGTGTAATAAATTTGTATTTTTAGTAAAATTTACGTTATATCTAAAGATTCAACTTGAACTTTTTGTAATTATTTTATACGATAAATAATTAATTAGATCTTTCCCGTTTTGTTTCAGATTCTTAAAGGAGCATATAGTTATTACACGTTATTAAAGTAGTCTTTAGTTACTTGATTTTTTTCTGATATTTGTAACAAACGAGATTCTGAAAAATAAATATGAATTGATTAGCATTTTTTTTTAATTTCCTCTGTTAGTCCTTGGGCTCATAACTATACTAAAAACTATACACATGCATACTATATACTAATAAACTCATAATAATAACAATGAAACCACTATATATTTTAATGACTGCCTATTGTATTATTATAGAAAGGGCCTTTATGCTAAAGATACAACTCAAAGAGAAACACTGTTATACAGCTTAATAACGGTAAGATTTGTATTATACCGGTATAAGAACTGCCATTATGCAGTATATCTGATTAAAGCTTTTAAAATGTGCGAAATGAGTCATATGTTGCCATGCGTAACCGTATTCTTAATGTATTGTTAAATTGTTAATGCTACCTGAGAAATTGTTCTGCAACATATATCATTTCATTATTAAGGTATTAGTAGTATTATAACAGTTTTATAAAAGACGACTTTCGTTAAAAACCTATTAATGACATATAAATGTTATATATAAAAGCTCTGATATACGCTATGTTAGAACGTTCGACTTTGGCACAGATTATAAGGAGACAACTTTATGAAATGTTTACAATGGAACGAATCTTATATTTTTCCACATTTAAAATTCATATTTATACAATTAGTAACTTAAATTTAATTTGTGTAGCATAATTGTCAAAAGTGTTAATTGCACTCGCTATGGGCCTTGGATTAAAACATAAACAAAAAGCACTCTGTGAAAGTTCAATAAACTCGAGCCGATTCGACTCCGCGAGGCTCGAGGCCTTCAAGTCAAGAATTAATGTCAGTTTAACAGATTTCTATAGTTAGTGCCTGTTGGTTTCTACTTTTTGTGTTATTTCATATTTGCTACTAATATTTAGTGATTTTACTTTAATGTATATAATAAATTAGAGGAGCGTGCTATGGATAATCCAAATTCTCCAGAACGCACAGCACCAGTACAGTATGTGCGCGGTTCGCGAGTTTTTCGTCAATTTAAAAACCCACCCCAACCTCATATGTGTATACAGGATACGATAAAGGACTCCACGGAAAAGTTATTCATTAACGTTCTGGGATGGCAGAAAATCGCTAATCCTAAGCAATATTCCGATCCTATCCCTTTGTACGG
>JAOSYY010000014.1:10520897-10536127 GCA_025727935.1 Hebomoia glaucippe
ACTCAAGATGTTATGTATAAAGTAAGTATATATTTATAATTACTAACAATTGACATGAAATTCATCCAAGGTCCGTCTAAATGTACCTTAAAATAGACTATTATATTAAAAAAAAATTATTGCCTAAGTAGTTATCGAATGCATTGCAAGATCTTGTCATGACAGAGCGTGAGATTATATAAATCAAAGAGTCCATAAAAATGTCAATTGTACATTGATTAAGAGGTGCTTAAAAAGTTTTAAATGAGTTATAGACAAATTTATGTGTGCTCTGAGTGCTGTATAGTTATTGTGTTTCTATATGTATCCATTTAATGTAGTTATGATATGATGTAAGTATTATTATTTACTCGCTTGGGCTATTATCTAGATTATTTTTAAATATTCTTTTTGGCAATTCCAGGTATATGATATAGATGGTATTGGAAGTGACGATGTTAATGAAGAAGAGAAAAGCAATGGCAAAAATGATGGAAATTCACCCAATAAGTCTCAGAGTTTTCATAAGAAATATGTAAAATCTTCAAAGCAAATACTCATGAACGCCGGACAAAAATCAGAATTCGATTCGGGAATGAACAACTGCCAATTGAGTCAGAACAGCACAAGCAAAGACAACAGGTGCGCAAACACCGACGCGGACACCACGTACTGTACGTCGAAATACGGACAAATAGTGTCCAGCCGAGAGAATCACAATCAAATTAATGACATTCAACAAAAAATCACATCGAGCGATACAAAACCATCGAGTTCATTTAGAAAAGACTGGAATTCCGTTATCGGGAAAACCGCCCCAAACTGGGATGAATACTCAAAACGTAGTATGTCACAAGCGAAAACCGAAGACGGAAAAAAGCACAAGAACAAAGAAATGACCAATGGAAAAACGCATTATGACTTCTTCCCGGTTTTCGACAACAAAGCTACGGAACAGTCGGAGGACTCGAATGAAAGTTTAAAAGAAGACATTAGTAACAAAGACAATTCTAAAGTAATTATAGATCCAATGCAGAAATTAGTTCTGCGTTCGACTGATAATAAAATTTGTGATAATAAATCGAGGGCTCGCTCATTTAGTACATAAAGGCTTTTTATAAACAACTTTTATATAGCGGTTGGTATTTGAATAATTGCTTGTATGTTGACAATTTATATGTTTAGATTTAGTATATAGTGAACAAAATACAGGACTAGTCAAGTTCTTTATGGACAATATTAAAGGTATCGAGTGGCGAGTGTTGCCATGTTCAAAGTTAAATTTGGAACAATTACTAAATTTTTTCACTGTAATCTCACTAAGATCTCTTTGGCACAAATAAGTTTGGTGTTGCCCTACACGATATATGCAGAGTTTGTACGGCGTTTGTACATAAGATTGTGTTGGAATGTTTTATTTGCATGCTTGTACTATAAGGGTTGTGTACAAAATATATTGTGTGTTTGATCTGACGGAGCGTTTGGGCCCAATGAAGTTGCTATTAATAAATTTATACATTGCTATATTTTAATTGTTGCCAATTTAAAATATTAATGGTTGTTGGTATGTAACAGATGCTCCGGTTTATATTATTGCTAAATGTTCATTTTTGACGTTGGTATTTAAATATTTCGAGCTATACCAGATTCTTTGAAATCTCTATAAGGTCTAACTTCACAGGGTTAAAAATGGTATGACAGAAAATAATTAGATGTGTACATAATTTATAATCTCAAAAATATAGCTTAAGTAAATTTTTCCATTTTCTCTATAAGATGTACTGATATTATGTCAAACCTTTATTATTTTGTCTTAATAAAAAAGTTGGCGATAATATAAACGAGGCATATAATATTATATTCTTGCTCATGTAATTTCTAATTTTAGCGACTTGCGCGAGTGAAATTCGAGTTGTAAAATCTAAATGTGCTGCCTCAAAGGCACGGTGGACAGAAGACAGTGCGTTTTACGGGGTTATATTAGATAATTTTAATTCTCTATTTTAAACTCTTAAACATAAATTAATTTTAAAAATAACTATTTGTATAATTGGTGTCATTTGAAATTCCTAAGGTTCGTAATAAAATCTACAAAATTGTTACAATATTTCGATGGTTGGTAACTCTTTTAAAACTTTGAAAATTTAAATTTGAATTTGGAACGTTTTTATTCAAATTGCGGTTATAATTGATGTGAGCGAAATTTCATGAAAATTTCATGGTTGTCTATAGATCCTCTGGTTATATTGCAAGCGACTTTTTGAACAGTTGAAGAAACGTTCATTGACCCCAGCGCGACCCTGCTAATTCCCATCACTGCCAAAGGATAATAACTTGCATTTAATACTGTCTTTTTTACCTATTGTAAATTAATATTGATGGTGTAATAGAGTAGGTTCAACGAATGTTTTTCCGTGCTAATTTATATTTGACGTGTTAACTAGAAGCCTTCGTCATTTTTTATTTTTAATTTGGGATATTGTTATTTCTCATGGTTGTGAATGACCCCTAAATTTCTTTTCAGACATACTATAAGACTTTCAATAGTGTTGATATTAGATTAACTTCGCTGGCTTGATTGCATGCAATCGGATGTTCACATTAAAGCTCGTATTTCAAGAGAACTCAAGTTCTAATCTAGTTTTAAAAGCTGTCACTTTTTTCTACACTTTTGACATTGACAGTACTTAAGTATAGATTCCGACTTGAGTTATCGAAAATGGGCTTAGTTTTGTGATTTTTTTTTTTTAAGAAAAGACTGAAATAATTCTTTCCATTCGATTGTTTGATCATATAAGCTTAATTTCACTAATATAAAATTATTAATATCTTCGAATCTCGGAATTTGAAGATATGAGTAAGTTTGTATTGCCTTCTTTAATAAAAATTACATTTTGCTTAGTAATAATTGCATTTATCAAATATTTAATGTATATTTTTTGACAAATATGTAACGGTTAGATTTTATTTTATAGTTTTAAATGTTTGTTTTAAGCATAATAGCTGTATTAGCCGTAGCAGTATCGAATTATTGTTCCTTTTATGACGTATAACAAATAACAGTGGTTTGAGAACGTGTTGCATTATTTTATACTTAGCTTTTAGTCTTGTAAGAAGCATATTATACCAAACTTTTATTTGACAGCGTCAAGGTGCTATTCCGCCAGCGAAACGCCTTGTATCATAAACTTTATTTTAAAATTTTAAAGAAACCAAAAAGCTTTTGAGCGAATCTTATGGATTACCATAATTGTTTTAAGAATTGGCGTTATTTTAAAATGTATTTTTAGACCGTGACTAACTGTTGGTATAATATGTTTGTATATTCGCAATATTATGTTATGCAATAAACTAACATATAATTTACTCTCGTTTAATAGTTCTACAGTGCAGTTAGGTAGTTAGTGTCCTTAGTTTCGAATGGGTACTTCCATTTCAAATCGACTGATATTTGGAATCGAAATTTATAAAATTTTATTTTGAACCAAAAGATAGAGGTGGGCTACGAAAAAAAACAAGCCCACAGTATAAATGTTTTTGGTTTAATAATTATTTTAATGTTATAATTTTTTTAAATACATTATTTCTATAATTAAAATTCTGAAAAATTCATTCCGAATAGACGGTCTCAATTTTAACTATCGATCGATTTGATATGAAATGACCCAAATTAGTCTATGTTTTGTACTTGTATAATGAACTTAACGAATAAATATCGGATCTCTTGTTTACAGTATTTAAATTACATGTCATTTACAAGACTGGTTTTTGCGTTTCATTTCGTTGTACAAATTTGTAGTATTAATATTATGTATATAATAACAATTTATTTAATCAATTTCATCTCGACTCTTTGCTCGATAGACAGTGTGAATTTGGTCATATTAAGGATTCGCGAATTCGATCATAACTTGTTTTAATATATAATTTATTTGTAATATTAGTACCTTTAATCATTTCCGACCATCGAGTGCTAAATAAATATCTCAGTCAAGCATAAAAGTACATAGAATTGATGCTGAGAAGTTAAATAATTTTAATAAAACCATCCATTTAATAGACAGTAATGAGCATATTTCCTTTTATTAATTTTAGTGAAATTTAGATTAGTGAAGATGTTTATTCAAAACAAATGTTTTAAAAAATGGCGCGTATTAAATTCACAGTCAATTGTCATTTGACAGTTTGAACTTGTCAATCTCAAAAGTCATCATTTTCTTTACTTGTTGTCATATGTCATACCGTTTTGTTATGGATGTTGATAGCGTGGTTAAATTAATTTTTACTTAAAAGTATTAATTAAACAAGTATTTTGAATACTACAAGATACAGAAGATACTATAATATTATTAACAAAAACTTTAAAAGTTTTTAGTACTTAAGTTTATAGGTTAAGTTATAATGTCTTCGGGCGGTAATTATCGCAAACCCTGGAGAGGTAGAGGGCCTTCGAGGGGGTTTAGAGGGTCCAGGAGGCCTTACGGCCGAAGTCCTGCTAGTTACAATAGAAATTATAGTGGAAATGATACAAAAACTTGGAACAACGAAACCTCCCCGCTTAAGGGACTGGCTGAAAAAGATATTTGTGTGACCGAATATATCAGTGAACATGACGGCTTTAACGGCATTATTAAATCTAGGTATGTGTTTCGTGTAAGACTTTCCAATATTTAGTCATATCCTTCACATCTCCTAATTTTTCATTTCACCTGAACAAAAAGCACTTTACAAGTTTATAAAACTTGATTTATATATTAAAATACGATTGATATAAGAATTTTTGTAGCTGGTTATTCTTGCATTTATATTTTTTTTAAAATCAGAAATAAATATCTCTAAATGTAAACAATTATATCATAGATTTTCAGATTTCCAAGTATCTGAGGTAAATGAAAAAGGGGAAATAGCAAAGTTGACGGATCTTTCGCCTCCCGAAGCACCGGAAGAGGAAGATGCAATGGACGATGAAGAAAGACTCCTGAATAAATATAACTTAGAGATTCTTCCGATGGATACATGGGACAAGATTAATAAACTTGCTCTCAGCAAGGGTCCTGATTTCGATACAGTTGAAGTGAGACTATTTTTTTAAGCTAATCTCGTTCATTATTTATAAATATTGGTATATTATAATAGTATTTTGTATTGTATGAAATCTACATGTTATCGAGTCTGTAAAAGACTTGTTTATTCAGTTGTATTTGATCTACACCAAATGTATCATTAATATAATAGGAATAATTATTATAATTTAAATACATATTTAATGAAACATGAGCAGTGAAATAAAAACAACATTTTTTTATAATAAGGAAGAGATTTGTATGGATTTTGAATGAAAGAAAAAATATGTCAACATTGAGTTGTGGATACATATGTCTTATTTAATTGACTAATAATGTAACCAACAAAGAAAATAAATAGTGTTTAGATTTTTAATACTCAAAATATCATGACACAGACAACTGACAATATAAATTTAAAGATATTTTCTACGGACATTTTTTTTCAATACAATTATTTTTTGTACTGCAAATAATACAGCTGAGCTTTACGATACGGTCACCATGTCTATTAATGCAATTATAGATTATTTTTAAAACATTAAAATATTATACATTTTTTCCAGGTAGATGTAACAGGAATGTCTAAGGAGGACCGCACAAAAATACATGATGCTGTAAAAAAGGCCTTCGGAGATATAATCGTTGGCAGTACTGTCACGAGAGACAATAAGAAATATTGTTGTTTTAACAAATTTAGAAAAGGAGGTTTGTTTTATTTTCAAAAATTAACATTTAGTTTCAAAAATTTGTACTTGAAAAAGTCACTCTGATTCTTTGAACA
The DNA here is from genome assembly GCA_025727935.1 of Hebomoia glaucippe. Taxonomy (NCBI): domain Eukaryota; kingdom Metazoa; phylum Arthropoda; class Insecta; order Lepidoptera; family Pieridae; genus Hebomoia; species Hebomoia glaucippe. Next base: position 10,526,724 of record JAOSYY010000014.1, read on the forward strand.
ATCTATCTGTAATATTCACAAATTGAATTTCCTCCAAAGGAACTATTTTGTTAAATAAAATAAACAGGTGGTTTTCTAACATGAAACTATGTTTTTTATGTTTGTTTGTTTTGGTTAAACTCTGAAACGACTTGACTAATTTTTATATGATTGTTAATGACTTTGTATCTTATTATTAATGACTTATCATCTTTCAAAAATTTGAATTTTGTTGATTTAATGGGAAAATATGGTATATACATATTTTCTAACATATGTTTTGTATATAATTTCCAGTGCGCGTAGACAACAGAGTGAAGTGGATATGGCCCGCAGAATATATGCATTTTATTGTGTACAAAGAAAACTGTGACACCATGGAGGCTGCATCTCGTATTGTCAAGAAACTAAAGCTTAAGTCAGTCATTTCATATTTTTAATCATTTTAACATTTAAAAAAAATTTTGAAAAGTGGGTAGATACAAGTTAGATTTGTTTGTGTGTCTAGTAGCTCCTAAACGCATAGGCCAATTTTGATGGGATTACTGTAAATTTTTCAGTTCCAGTATAAAGACGGCGACAGTGGGCTACGCGGGCACGAAGGACCGTCGCGCCAAGACCTCCCAGTGGTTCAGCCTGCGGAAGGTCGACCCTCGGAAGCTGATCAGCGCATGCGCATCCATGACGGACGTGAAGGTCGGAAACTTCACTTTCAGCGATGTCCACTTGAAACTTGGCATGTTGAAAGGAAACAGGTAATGCAGATAAATAATTTTAAAGTATCTCTTTCTAATATCAAAGTAATACCTACAATTTTTAAAACTTACATCTGTCCGTTTGTTTCGCCAAAACGACAACCGATTTTGAAGATATTTTAATGGACAGTTGATAGATTATAGCTTAACATAAAATCACCGCGGGTAATGTCGCGAGAAGATGCTATCATTATTATCGTCGTGTGTGCATTAAGCCAAGGCGAGTGAAACCGCGGGAGCGACTAGTATATAAAAAGATACCAAAGAACCCGAATTACTCAAAAAATGTATCATATATACATTTCAAAGGCAATAATAAAATACACTCAGCTATCGGGGGTTGACGTCAACAAACACACAACAAAGCCTACACCACTGACAATTAATATACTGTATTAAAGGTTTCGTATTTGCCTCCGCAACGTGACGGCGTCCGACGAGTGCATAGACAAGAGCTGTTCACTATTACGTGAAAACGGCTTTATCAATTACTACGGATTGCAGCGGTTCGGCTCGCGGGTCACCGTGCCCACGTCGACCATCGGCTTACACCTGCTGAAGGGCAACTATGAAGAGGTACTCATGGGACAAGGACTTTTATTTATAGAAATGTGTTCAGGCTTAAAAGACTGCAAAGTGAATTTATAGAGGAAGCGAGGATTACCAATTTCGAAACTATTAGGAATAGCGTATTTGTAGTAGTTAAAGAATTTCGCGAGTTTTTAAAACTGCTTCATTGGATTTTAAGAAAAACCAGGACGAATCGAACGCGATATCATAAAACAACCAAATCGACTATATAAATACTTTTACGATATGATACTTAAGGGTACTAAAATTTTATAAAACTTAATTGTAAATTGTATAAGAAACGCCAATTGTTAAACCCGTGAAAACAGCGTTAATTTAAAATGTTATTGTAGCAACGCAAAACTTAGCATATTTAATTTTGTGCTGTGTCCGGCCTGAAGGACCATATTTATATTGAAGAATCTCGACTCGTCTAGGCTATTAAATCTATTTTGGAGCCGTGTCCCGGTCCTCTGTACGAAGCCCTCATCGCGTTCAAGACCCGCGGGCCTCAGGCGGCCCGGACGCTGCTGCCGCGGTACGCAGACCACTGCTCCGCCGAGATACGCTTGCTCGCTGCGCTGGCGCAGCAGAGTAGGGATCTTGCGCGGGCGTTGGACAAGGTAGATCGCATGTATATTATATAACATTTGCATTTTTTAATTGCTTATTATTATTAAATAATGTTTTTGTGTACTCTTTTCACAATTATTATGCAAAAAGTCGCTAAATAAACAGACACGCGAGCTTTACTGATTTGATTGTATGTAAAGAAGTTTTGAATTAAATCTGTGCTTTTCCAAATAAAATAAATATTCGTAAATTATTATTATTATTGTTTAAAATAATGTTATCAAACTGATATAGAGATTTTGTTAACAAAGTATATTTTTACAGGTCCCACGCAACACCAGGCTACTGTACCTGCACTCTTATCAGTCACTGATATGGAATAAGGTGGTTTCGGTGCGCCTGCGCAGCCTGACGCACACGCCGGCAGTCGGAGACCTCGTACCCGTAGATAACATAGAAGAAGGTACCACTTTCTGTGGCAAGCGTCATGTCACTAATTAACACTAACAGTGTTAATGAATGATAGTTAATAAATGTAACATCATAAGTCCCGTCAAAATTGTTGGAGCGATTGACAAGCACATATACGATGTTATGGCGCGTATTATAATCTACTTTTGATATCAAACGGTTAGGGTTTGAACAAAGTTTTAAAACTCACGAATCTTCGCTCAGTTTTACTCGTAAATGCTAATTTGTGAGGGTTTCTTTGACATTAAAAACTATTTAGAGATGAATCGCTAGTTTATTTAAGTCTAGACTATAAATAATCTGTGATTTTAATATTTATAATATAACATCTATGAACGTTTATAGAAACAGTTGAAACCGTGGAAGATTTAATCACTGACGAGGTGGAAAATGAAGATACACAGAAGTCGCCCGAAAAAAGTCCCCCAAAAAAGATGCCGCAAGTGAAAATATTGACACAGGAAGACGTGGAAAGCGGGAAATACAGCCTGTTTGATGTGGTACTGCCTTTACCTGGCCACAGTGTGCTATATCCGCCGAATATGAAACAATACTACGAAGAATTCCTCACTAAAGACGGCCTCACTTTAGAAATGAAAAACAGGAATAAGTAAGTTTATCATAAGTGGTGTTAGGGCACCGCTTCCGAAAACGAAGACAGATGATAGTATTCATGACACCTTCGGAGGATCGGTCCCCTAACACTCTGAATAAACAATTTTTCTATTAGTGAAATAGATATTAAAATAGGTCCAGTCGTTTTTGAGTTAGTAACAAATAATATTAGTATAGACTAGTGTTGTTATTCGAGTAGTTCGCCAGTTCGGTCGTAAATATTTTTGCGTCTGTGTTCCGAAATAAACGAAATAAAGTTTAATAAGTATATAATAGAATATATCAATTATATAAACATGTCTTTATATATGTAATTTGAAGATGTGTACATATGTATAGTATTTTAAATTTTATCCTCACGTCCTTTCCAGAGTCATTAAGGGTAAAAATATCTTTCAAAATAATTTTCACTTATGTCGAAATGAATTTTTAACTAAACTTAATTTTTTATAAATAATAATTAATTCAATTCAGGTCGTACAGCCTCTGTGGTGGCTACCGTCGTGTGTGCGTTAGGCCTTCGCAGATGTCTTGGCGGGCGGTGCGGTACTCCGACCCTCATGCAGACCTACTCCTCTCAGACTTGGACCAACTGAACGGCATCAGTGCCACGGGCGAAGCCGCGGGTCTGTATTACCTTAACTTTTATACCAAGTAAATATACAGGGTGTTGTTTGGACTGCTCCCGAAAACGAAAACGACGATGATGGGAAGGAAAAAAAATCGATCCTGACTGTAAAAAAAATCATATATTTGAAACGTTTTTTTAGAGTTATTTAGGCGTTTAATTGCTGTTTTTCTTTCAGTATTTTTTATGAAGTCATCGTTTCAATTAGCTTTACAAACATGGTGGAGCGTAAATAACTCTAAAAAAACGTTTCAAAAATATGACATTTTATGAATTTATGAATTTTTATGTTAAATTTTTCATAAAAACTATAATAAACATGTCACAGAGTTGAGACCGGGATGTGTATGTAGATACAGAAACATTCTGTACGTATGTCGGTTATTAACCTAAACGGCTGGACCGATTTTGATGAAATTTTTGTTGAAGTGAATTCGAGAATGGTTAATTATTTGTCATGAATCTCCTTTCAGACGGTAAATACAAAGCGCTGTTGATAGACATGACGTTGCCGACTAGCTGTTACGCCACGATGGCGCTGAGGGAACTTCTGCGTGTTGACACTTCGACGGACTCGCAAGCGCAACAAAACGACTACCACAAAGCTGACACAGAAGCTCAGAACGAAGATAATGCCGATAGTGCCGGAGATGGCAGTGAAGAAACTGAAAAGCGGAAGGCAGAGAGCGGAGACGCTGTTGAAATTAAGAAAAGAAAGTTATCGGATAGTGTATAGTCTTGTATCGTACACTGTGAATGAAATGTTATTAATAAAGAAATCAAATGTGTTGCGTTTTTTCGCCATGTTTCAATAACAATTGTTTTGTTTATACATGTGTGATAATAATAATGACACCTTTGATGAAGTGACGGTAAAAATTGATCCTGACTAAAAAAGACGTTTTTAAGACTTTTTATTAGCATTATTTACGCTCCATCTTGTACGTACGGTTAAATGAAACGATAGTTTCATAAAAAATACATTACTTAACTAAAAGAAAGAACCAGGCGTGCTAACAAAAACAGCTCGACTAATATGATGGATCTAAATAACGCTAATAAAACGTTTTAAAAACGTGATTTTTTTGTCAGGTTCGAATTTTATTTCGTTCCTTCATCATAGATGTCATTAGTACTAGCACGTGTCTTCGTTTTTGGGAGCGGACGCCAAAGACCCTGTATGTTAAGTGTCTAACAAACGATTTTCTCTGTTTATTTGTTGTGTTAAAAAAATTGTTGTGCTATTAGATATAATTATATAGCCTGTTCTGTGAAAGGCCCAACACAATTGGTACAGCAGTTTGGGGGATTTTAGCGGGTACAAATATACCAACACTATTTTTTATATAACAAACAGGCTCTTCGGTATTATTTATTAGTGCGGATACTAATATTTAACACGAGGACTCTGTAGACTAGCGGCTGTGTAAAGCAACCGCGACGCCAGAGCACCGGGTTCGAGTCCCGGTCGCAACGGAGTTGCGTTTAAAAAATATGTAATTTGTGTTCTGGATCGGGTACGGGCTGCCTGTGGCCGGACCAGTGTCAAAAACACAGGCATTTCGAGAATTAAACGTGGTGGGAGGAACTTCTAATAAATTATAAGTTCCGTCCAGATCACGTACCACCGTTCATAGGTGGAAAAGTCGTGACGTGCGCATATCTATTTCGGTCTATGAATTTCCGAATACTCAAATTAGAAATAAGGCGTTAAGGTTGGCAACGCGACTTCTAGTGATGTCAGAGGTGTCCATGGGCGACGGAATCCACTTAACAATAAGTGAACTGTAGATACGTTTGCTATCGCAAAAAAAACAAGCGAATTCTGAAACGTTTCATAATGAATAAAAATATATTTTTTAATTATGTTTATTAATACAACTGTCCGGATTCTTTGTATTTTTGCATAAAATATTTTTTACAAACGAAGTTAACTTATACTGAAACGAGTGAATACAATTTTAATTCTGACGAAAGTCTTTTAAGGTCTTCAATGTGAGAGGCCAGACTTGTCTGTGGATTTGTCTAGCGACTGGTCGACCGATCTGTCGTCCGCTACTGTGGCACAGTAGATGCGCCCGAAGTTCGCCAGGCGTGGGAAACGAGCGCGGGCACCAGCCACATTTGTGTGGTTTATTCTGGAAAAAGCCATATCAATTAATATTCGACAATTTAAACCTCTGAATTTTCATGAAAATTGGTAAGGACATTGTATGAGACCCTTTAAAGGATATGAAATAGTTTTCATACCGTAAGTTATTTCTTAGGAGAGTGCGTTAGGGCTTGCAAATTTGAGTAAAGAACACGTATTTTGAGGATAGGTTGAAAAACATCTTATGCAATATCCATTAAAGGGGTTTTAAACATGAATAAAGTACTCAACAGATTTTGATAGAAATGGCTGAAATCTGAAACATCTAAATTCTTACCCTAAGTGAAGGCAGCCGCGGTCATACCTTAGTATGTGTCATCCGATGATAGTACAGATTGGAGCTTGCAGTAAAACATTTTCCGCATTCCGGACACTTGTGAGGCTTTTCACCTAAAGCCATCAAAATATATTAGGCGCTACAAACGTATGAAACGGAAAATAAATGATATTCTGTTGATCATTAAGTTCTTTAAATTAAATAAATATATACACGAGTAGTCCAAGTGCATCATTTAGAATTTTTAAAACAGTTTCCCATTAGGTAGTTCTATTTTCATATAAGATATATAATTAAGTATTAGTCTATATTACCTTTTTGGGTAAAAACGATTCATGCTTGTTCCTGTTTACTAAAAATACATACCCGTGTGTATCCTCCGATGCGTGTTCAGTGAGCTTGAAGTGCTGAAGCCCTTTCCGCAAATATTGCACACGTGTGGTTTCTCGCCTGCAAATTTTCAAATATGCCACTGTTTTTATTGATAATTACGACTTGCGACTGACAATTTGGCTATTGAAGGAGATGAGATTCAATTGTTGTTAAAATAACATTATTATATTCCTTTTTGGTTTCCTATTATAGAAAAAATATTCGGTATTAATGCCGAGTTGACAAAGCGTCTTTAAAAACGTTTGCTTGCTTCTATTTTTTACAACCTTGTAACACGTAACGGACGTCACGTTTCAATATTTCAAAATGTCCTCTACGAATCTTATATTAAAATTTTAGTAGTCTTTAAGTTACTGAGTTTATCTTGATCTTAAGGGATAAGTACCTGTGTGTGTCCGCATATGTCGTTTCAGAAGCGAGGGCCTATCGAAGGTCTTCAAGCAGACTTCACAGGGCAAGACACTTTTAGCCACTTTGAGACACGTGGGCTTACCCACCATATTGGTGCGTTCGTACAGCTTAAGTAAATGGTCGTTCAAACCACATAGAAACTTTATATCGAGAATGTTCGCTGATTTATTTGTTGACAGGTCTAAAGGTTCCGTTTGATTCATTTTTAATATATCATATTATATTCAAGACAGATTTAGAATTCATTCAATTGATGATAATTATTTTTAACTATGCAAACGTTATCTACGTTCGTTGGATTTGATATGAATTTTCCTCAAATTTTCCGAGATAACTGCGGAAAGTTTTTATGATTACAACCCTTAAATAGTCCGGGGTTGCGGGCACTCGGCGGGCGATGTGGTGACAACAATAACGCTGATACAGCACGGTCACTAATCGACATGATTTGACTATTTTTTTGAATATCCACGAGTTACGATAACTGAATCTTTGGAGCAGGTATGCCACTTTCGCATCTTTGGAGACGTTTGCAAGAATTTTCACACCTTTAAAATGATTAGATCAAAATTCAAATTTGTAACTATTTCATTTTATTTGTATAGGATGTATGAATTAGTGACAATATATTACTTGTATCCATACTAAAATTATAAATACAAAAGACCACCGTCTGTCTGACAGTTATAATTACACTTTCCTTTGGACACTAGAATAGGCAATAGGCAAGTTTTTGTTCTGGAAGTCGTCATCAGTACATGTGAAGTCAGATGCCGTATCCAAATATTATGCGTCCAGGTAATGTATTGAAGAAAACGTAATCGCTTATAAAGGTGACGAGGCAGGGACTGTTTGAATTGGCGCTTTGTACCGATGCCCGAGCTGTTCGCTGTTTGTTCGCGGGACATTATACTGATCATATTTATTGTGACCACACATCAGGCAAATGTCTGAAATAAAATTTATTACAACCAACATTAATGATAACGTACGTTTTGTATTACTGTTTCCGAAAACGAAGACGGCTGATAGTACTAATGACACCTTTGATGAAGGGATTGAAAAAAATCGATCCTGACTAAAAAAATACATTTTTAACAATTTTTATTAGCATTATTTACGCTCCATCTTGTAAGTAAAGCTAAATGATATGATAGTTTCATAAAAAATGTATTACTTTACTAAATAAAGATCCAGCAATGAGGTATGATAACAAAACATCTGGAATAACACGATGGAGCGAAATAACGCTAATAAAACGTTATAAAAATCGAATTTTATTCCGTCCCTTCATCAAAGATGTCATTAGTACGAGTCACCTGTCTTCGTTTTCGGGAGCAGTCCCTTAGCAACTTGTATATAAATTATATATATGAGTCATATTTATATATTTTCTCTTTTGGCTGTAAATTAGAAACGACTTAACAGGTCGTTTTAAGCTGTTAGCAATGCACACAGAGTATTTTGTTATGTATCAGAATCATTTTATTGTTTACTAGCTGACCCCGCAAACGTCGTTTTGCCACATAATAATAGGGGTTGACTGTAGAGGGGTGAAAATTGGGGGTTGTATGTATTTTTGTATGCTGTATCTTAAAAAAAATAAAAAAAAAATTAATGGTGAACAACCCTTATCACTTAGGGGGATGAAAAATAGATGTTTTCTGATTCTCAGGCCTACTGAATAACTATATAAATTTTCATAAGGTTCGGTCGAGCCGTTTCGGAGAAGTAGAATTACAAACACCGTGACGCGAGAATTTTTTATATTATATATAGTACAAACAGACATTCCGATTTTAATATGTATCCAATATATAAAATTCTCGAGTCACAATATTTGCTCCCATACTCCTCGGAAGCAGCTCGATCGATTTTCGTGAAATTTTGTATGCACATTCATGTCTAAGAATCGGACTATCTTTCATACCCCCAAGTGATAAGGGCTGTCAACTCCTAATATTTAATTTTTAATTAATGGGTTTTAATTTTTTTATGATACAGCATATAAAAATACATACAACCCTCAATTTTCACCCGTATTTTTTTCTCGCGATGTTTATGTCGCAAAACGACTTTTCCTGGGTCAGCTAGTAGATCGGATACATACAATCACAGACGACGGTTTTCCACCTGCTACCCTGACGAATTTCTTTCGCATCGATAGATAGTGTAGAGATATAAACGTAAAAGATAGGATAATTTTGCTATCATAATTAACAAAAGAAATTATTTTTGAATGAAGGTCGAATTTCCACCTAGGATTTAGCAGATAACGCAATCTAACAAATATTTTAATATATTAATTGTCATTGCGAAACGAATCGTACTTTGGATCTTCTGACGACGGAGTCATGAATTAATTATTTTTACTTCTAGCAATACTCATCGTAAAATTTAAGTTTAATATACAAATTTGGAAATACATCTTGATATATATAAATCTCGTGTCATAATGTTTGTCCTCAATGGACTCCTAAGCCACTTAACCGATTATAATAACATTCGCACACCATGTGCAGTTCGATCCAACTTGAGAGATAGGATAGTTTATTTATCAATTTATAGTCGCAATATTAT
>JAOSYY010000014.1:10571929-10600295 GCA_025727935.1 Hebomoia glaucippe
GAACCTTAAGGCTTAATTTTTATTTTGAGTAGCCGGAAATTTCTATACGACTTTTCCATGTATGAACCGTGATACGGGACGGAACTTATAAATTATTAGGAGTTCCTGCCACATTTAATACTCGAAATGCCTGTGTTTTTGACACTCCTCCAGCCACAGGCAGCCCTTACCCGAGGCAGAACACAAATTACATATTTTCAAATGTAACTGCGTTCCGACCGGGACTCAAACTCATTGCTCGGGCGTCGCAGTTGCTTTACTCAACCGCTAGGCTACAGAGCCCTCATGAAATTTTATATTTTCGACATTAATATTCCCCCAATGCAATATTTGGTACAGATCAAACATTACTAAATGATTTTAAGATAAGTTTGTTTGCTCGACTTAAAGTAACAGTTAAATTTAGGTTATCGTTTTTTGCCATTTATTTGTAGTTTTATTAGAAGATGTCCTTTTTGCGTAAAACGTTGAGAATTCGAAACAGACTTGAGTGGATTAAACAACGACTCCGCGCCATAAAAAGCAGGCGAGCCGTCATTAGTCTTCCATCGGAGGCATCAGATAATCCCGTACTTTTCAAATTCAGCACATATTGACGGACAAGTGTCCTTTATTTTTACAAGTCCTTTTGAGTGAGGCTTCGAAGGTTTATCGTAGACTTGGGTAGACGTACTGTACGTCTGCTCGTTTTTATGTTATTTCTTAAAGATTTATTTTATCAAAAGGAGCTATTAAGTTTTTAACTTCGATATTATGTCAATACAAGTCTAATGATTTATATTTGAGAAGGATAGACAAATGAATTTTATTATAAGTTAAAAATATCTATCAGTTTCTTATTAAGATGTTAGGTTTTGAATGAGTGACATGATAGCTAGTGTAAATTTATTTCTACACTATTTTATGGCAATACAATGAAAAAATAATATTAAAAAAACTTTTTGAACAGATTAAACGATTTCGCTATGAATTTGTCCTGTTTTTTATGAAAGAGAAATTAAGAAAGTTACGGGTAACATTTGAAATTTAAATAAAATTTTCATTTATCTAACTGACAGTTGTTTGATATAATTTTTATTAATTATATCATTTCGAAATCAATTTGCAAAGTTACCTACAGTGTACTTAGAATGTCGTATTCAAATGTGTTATCTACCCTCAATATTTTTATTACGAAATAGTTTTAAAATCGAAGCAGTTCTCAGATTGTCGTAATACGCCGTCTATTTGTGTTTGTCCCACTCTGAGCGAAGGTAAATAAAAAGGTTCAAACAATATCACTCAATGCCCGGGATATTTTTCAAAGCTTTCCCGGCGTCCTGTTTTTATCCTACTTGACTTCTAATGTGCTGAATTCATACATGAACAATCGCGGATCTCAAGTGTTCTTGTGGGGGTGTAGGGAGGGGTAGAGATGTCGTATTTTCTTTCTTTCACAACTGCGGGGGAGGTGTCCGCGTCTAAGCCTTGTTAGGGCTGTGGCTTCCTTACGCCAAGTGTTCACGCGATTTTCATGTCATCGGAAAATGCACTTTCACGATTTGTAGCAAGAAATTATCTATTAGGAATGAAGTAGGTTTTAAATATGACGTAGAAAAAAACTATTTATCATATTTTTTAAACAAAATTTAATTATTTGAAGGAACATTTTTTGAGCTTTGCGTATGCAGAGACGAATCTTCTAACTTTGAATTTCTTCGCAATTATAAAATTTATATAATCATTATAACTAAATAATCATTTGGCATACAGGGTGTTTAGGAACTGATCCCGAAAATGAAGACGGGCGATAGGACTAATGACTAAAAAAGATGTATTTTTATCTTTTTATTAGCATTATTTACGCTCAATCTAGTAAGTACAGCTAAATGAAACAATAGTTTCATAAAAATACATTACTTTAATAAAAAAAGAACCAGCAATGAAGCATGATAACAAACACAACTGGACTAACATGATGGATCGAAAAAACGCTAATAAAACCTTTTAAAAATATGATTTTTTTAGTCAGGGTCGAATTTTATTACGTCCCTTCACCAAAGGTGTCATTAGTCACCTGTCTTCGTTTTCGGGAGCGGTCCCCAAACAGCCTTGATTTGACTATATATTTTAACTTTATCCTCTCCACTGACTAGTTTTTTACAGTATTCTTGCCTATAACATCTTGGACTATGTTTAGTCCCACTGTGATTAATACAACATACGTATAACATGTTTTCGTATATAAATTAAAAAATAAATGTTATATAATAATTGTCAACCCTATCTTATGTACAAAGTAGCGAGGTTTACCCAAAGCTCCCAAGTGTATGTGGCACAGCCCACACAAACCTATTCTTGACTATCTTCCATTGTCTATGTGTACATACTTCTAGTACATAGCCTGCGATTTATTTACGCTTTGGAAGGTTTTAGTTTCTATTATAAGATAAATTTGTATCGTTAGGCCGAGTAGAGTCCCGGATACAACTGGTCAAAATGTAATTTCAATTTGTTAAAGGGACATTTGACACGACAATTAGTAACAGTCAGATAATAACATAAACACAATTAAAGCGTTCGTTTATCTATCTATATCGAATTAACAGCATGTTTTTAAATGCAGTTAAAGGTATGTACACAAAACAGTCATTTTTGTATTTATTCCGATTAATCTAAGGAACGAGTGGCCCGATTTTGACAAGAACTTCGCTAGGAGAAAGCTTATGTTATGTGCTAGAAAAAACATTAAGGATTTCTTTTATAAGAATTACAAATTAAAAACTTCTATCGGTTAGCATTGCTAGCGATTTTTTAAATGTTCTAAGGTTTGCTAAAATTTTAGAGGAACTCATAGAATTTGTAGAATAAAAGCCAAATTAGATGTGTACTAACGAATATTTTCTAAAAATTGAGTATTGGAATCAGAACTAACTTCTTTTCGATTTTTACACCTTGGATTAAATTATTGGACGTTTAGTAAGGTTGTCTAATTTATTTGAAAATATCATATAGCCTATATCCGGACACGATAAATGTACTATCAAACACTGAAAGAATTTTTCAATTCGGACCAGCGGTTCCTGAGATTAGCGCGTTCAAACAAACAAATAAACTCTTCAACTTTATAATATTAGTACAGTAAAAAGCATTCATATAATATTGATCGATTTATATAAAATAAATTGTCTTCAAGATCCCTAGTCTTGCTGATGTCCATGGGCGATGGTAATCACTTGCCGTTTGTTCGTTTGTTCCCTATAATAAAAAAATGACTTAGGAAAAATATTGTTTGCTCATAATATCTTTAAGTAATTCAAAGACGTTACTGACTTTTTATAAATAAATCTGTATTATTAATGCCATGAGCTTTCTACCGCGGTTTTTCTCGCGTTCATTTTCTCGATCATTTACATCGTATGTATCGTATTAGTTTTGGATAGATTAATTGATTGTTCTAGTGGTTACGCGTCATAAATAGATTTGGCTGGCCGAGTGGCGCCGCGAGGGCGGCTTGTGTTACGAACGATTCCCAGCCAATTCACGTAAACACAACAAAAACAATCTGAGCTCTTCGTATTATTGCGTCTATAAAACAAAATGTTCCCGTCCGATAAACTTAATTAATATCGGGACAAGTATGTGACCACTTGTGAGCAATTACTGTAATGGAGCGGGATGGGGCGGCTGAGGGTGAGGGAGGGGGGAGGGGGACGTACGGAGGTGAGGCTGATAATGTGGGAGGATCTGATTTTCCTCAGGTCACCGTATCACAATGAGGTGCCCGCGCCCACCGACCTCGATACGACTGTGGTAAGTGACGTTTTTGTTTACAATTTTTATTAAACGCCATTTACATAGAGTTTACTTCACGATTTGGATGGAGACATTCTCGTTCAATCAAAAAATAAAAACTTACCTACTAGGCAATTAGCGCCGGACCATATCAAGTGCTGTTCTTCGCTTGCTATCTAAAACGTTTAAATAGAAACACGCGATTGTTAAAATGTTTCGCAATTACTTGTATGATGTATTATCAAAATACACAATCAATAAAAAATATGATTTAAAAAATTAATGTCGATTCTGTTTTTTTAAAAATCATGTACATTATGGAAAAATATACAGCAAACCACGTATTCCTCATTATACAGTGTGTTTTATTTAAATGTGTGATGAATAAATAAAAGATTTTATTGTAATTTTCATATCGAGAATATTGATGATACAATTTCCTCATCTTATAGACGACACTTAAGTTTTAGGTTAGTTTTGTAATGTTTAAAAACAGCAGCGACTGACAACCTACAAATAATATTTTGTCGGGATTTATTAGCCAAATACATTATCAAAGAATGTTTATCATTTTGTTACGCAGTCAAAGCGTTACAACAAATAATTTATAGTTTTCCGTATTTCACAAGAAAATCCAGTTACACAGTTTTCCATTTACAGCGCGCTTTTCAAAGGAAAGCTTCGAGGCTGTAGTTACTGTGTAGATATCTAAGTGGCATGAATAATCATGGAAAAACCACGGAGTTTCATTAGCGAGTGTCGTGGCTATTTGCTTTACGCTCGCTTAACTTTTGCTTTTCAAATAGACTTGGGATTAAAAGCTCTGATCTTTTTCTCTCTCGTATATAAACCTCGTGTTGGATATTTGAGAAATGTTGAGAGAAAATCACGTACACTAATCTTCATTTCCATCGAATTTTCTTAAACTGAAAAGTATTATAGTTATCGTCAAAAAATACTGCGTTTAAACACAAATATTAGATATATCAACTAATTTCTAATACAGTTCTTGTTTCTCTTGAGTTGTCAAAATAGAATCTCGAAATGTACTTATTGTCAAAAAATAACGTCCATATTGTCGTTTTGTTGTATTAATATCGAGGAAAGCGTAGATTATAAAAACTATGCCCCGTTGGTGATTTTTAGATGGCGCGGAAGGAAGCGCAAAAACTTCATTACCATATTCCCTCCAACTTTACCAACGATATTAAAATCAATGGACTCACAAACAGATTACACAAATATATTGTACACTTTTTTCACGTATGCTTTATGTAAATTTATTTATAAACCAAACATTACAAAGTCAATGAGAGCAATATACATCTAATCTGACGCCATTTTTAATGATATGAAGAGAGGAAAAAACATAATTTAAATGTATTTTTTTCAGTTTGTAGACCGACGGAATATTTAGATATTCGTGGTAGTCACATAATCGTATGTTATTTTAATAATGTTTCAGTTTAACACGCTGTTTATTCTAAATACGTAAATAGAACTCATATTTTTGAATAAAAATTTGATAGAAGTAAATATCTGATTGAAATGTACAAGGATATTTTAAAGTAGTAAAAATTTTACTTTTCAATAGGTTTTATATCGTATAGCCAAGCGTTTGGCCACGTTTGCACTTGCCCTATTTTTTTTTTATAAACTGCTAAGTTGTGTGTTAAAATTAAAACAAAGATTAGATGTTTTTTTTTTAATCTATAACTGTCTATGTATTCAAAACACTTTGTGTCAATTCAAATAGTAATTTAGATATAATCTATGTAAACTTGAAATTTGTACTTCTGCCCAAAGATTATCTTATCCAAAAATTATACAGCATCTGTTATAGTAAAAAGCATTGTCTCGGACGACCTCTCGAAGTCAGTGATAAATTGACTGTCGCGCCATCTCTTGTCTGTTACTTATAGTCGTTTTATGTACAGTGCGGCCAAATCAAATTATACATTGTTCCATTAAAATCAAGCCAAAATGCACTCTATTGCAAATAAATAGAGTTCTATTAAAATGTTTTGACATCATCGAAAAGTTGGCGAAGAAAAGTTAGCCTGGAATATTGTAGCAGTTTTCGAGTAATGGCGAAGGTTACGTCGCTTTTATGATAAATTTGTGATTTAATTATGTGTGGGGCGTCGAGAGGTAGTTTGTGGATCTGTAGTTTATTTGCGAATTATAAGGTGTTTCGTGTACTTATAATTGCATTTGTTTCATTATTTTTAAACGTTACATACTTTAAATTATGATATTAAAGTATTGAGAATAACTATATTCGTCGCGTGACTGTCCGGCTCCCGTGTTCGTCATAAAATATTAGCAAAGGTTTCGTGATAAATAAAAATAGATTTGCGAAGCCATTGTTCAGCGCGTAATGTTATCAATCTTATTTTCATTAGCATTGCGTAGTTCCAGCGGGCGGCGCTAGGTGGCGCTCATCTCATTAATTATGCATACTGATGACCCCACATAATGAAGGTGCAATTTTCCTAAATTCCCGGTTGGAGCGTATTTCGGTTGGACATAATATATTATTAGCTATTTTTATTAATATCTATGTATTAGCGAAATAGAATTAAAGTGTATGTTTGTAATAACAAAATATAACAATACTTTTCGTAATGCATATGAAGTATATTCGGTACTAGTGAGAAAATGATACTTTTAAACTTTTTGTCTGTTTGTTCCGGCTAATCTCTAAAATAGCTCGACTGATTTTGACGGGATTATATATGTGTATAAAAAATGTATTTATGACTGATAACAGACGCATAAATGTGAGACTAGCTTTAATGTCACAGTTAGATGGTATTAATTTATTATTGTGCTGTTTTTATTATTTCGAGCGTTCGGAAATTCACAGAGCGGAGTCGTATCACGATCTCTCCAACCATGAGCAGTGGTTCGTGATCGGAATTTTGATATTCACCGTTTAATTCTTGACAATGACCACTTAAAATTAACATGTTTATAGACACTGTAACATGTTTTATTAGATGGAAATCGAACCTGCGACCCCTTGCTAACTGAAAAAAGTAATAACTAGTTTTCGCCCGTGACATCTCTCGCGTTCACGTCGATTCTGTCAACCCCTATTATAAAACACTTTTCCGTGCTCCATCTCTAAATTCTAATCGTCCTCAATAAATTTATTGGATGTACAGACACGCAGTTTCAACTGATTATATGTATATAATAAAGTACATATGTCTGTCAACGGTGACAAAGCGAATACAGGTATTTTTGTGGAAAACATCTGGTATTTAATTTATATATAATATTATATATTGGTAATATTTCGTACGTAACATCATTTTCATTAAATATACACAAGAAGGCTGCCAAGTTGTAGTACACAATAGAAACGAAGAAATGCTTTGACAAACTTTTTACTTGAATGATTGTATTTTTATGCAATTTCTATTTATATATTTAATAATGTCGATACAAAAAATAAACTAAAGTCTATAATGATAAACTCAGTCACCTGCTATCAATAATCTAATGTGTTGGCGACCTCTGTGCATTTCGGGCATTCGAAAATGCACAGACTAAATCCGAAAAGCGCAAAACTAAAGGTTTTATCGAATGTGCAAAGTATCTAGATATCATTACATTTAAAAACACTGCGTGTGCATTCATAGAAAAGCATTAATCTCGTGACTCGCAGAAAGTGACCTCTAAATAGTCAATCCATTATATTCAATAAGCAAACAGAGTATCCGGGATCCAATCCATCTTGTTCGCCGCATTTATATGCACCCTGGACATTGGCCAGGGTAAAAATAAAAGGAAATTTATAGATTCCGAGAGCCCGTTATATTTTATTGTTATTGCCAGCCTTTTATTTTATCAATACTATCTTTTCTTGCGGTTATTGATAAAAACACTCGGGGGATGGAGTCGTTCGGGGAATTTCCATGTATATATTGTGTTCGGTGAGTAGGCTCCAATTGAAAAGTTTAACAGATGCACCGTTAAGATAATTGCTTCTTAACGATGCAAGGCACAAAGAAAACTTATTGGAGTCTTCTTCCAGAGACTATTTTTTTGTATATGGGTAATTTAGTAGTTTGAAGAATTAATGACAGGGCCTTTTCAACGTTTTTAAATAAATTTATTTATTTCTCCTGTCAGACGAAAATGTAATATTGAAAATTCGATGATGAAGCAAGGAAATAAAAAGTGTTTTAAGTTTTTGTTATAATAATATATTATTACTAAGGTTATAGTATGAATTTAAAAAAATAAATAAACTTATCTTTTAACAAAGTGAAGTGTCGAAAACAAAACAATAATTAGATAAAATCGGATAGGATTAAAACATTAACCAGGAAAATCTGGTTGGTAATTACTTGGAGCAATTTACATACGCGCCGAAGCCTACAGAAATAAGGCGCTTAATCCGACGTCTTATCTTTAGGTAGTAATTACTTGATTTGCATCCGAACTCCGATAAATACACAATTCGTTTTGCATAAAAATATTTAATTTGATGTTAACAGCAAGGTAATGTCTTGTTTTAAAAGTAACCGGAACTTGGTATCACGACTATAAAGCTTTTGTAGTTTTTTTAAACATTAAGAAATACCTCGTGATTTCACATACAATAATTTTATGTAGTAAAAATTAGTTTTATAAGTATTCCTAATCGCCTAGAAGGACAAGACATCTACCTACTAGTGAAAGAATCGGCGAAATCGATGTAGTTGTTTCGAAGATTATCCAGACCAAACAAACAAAAAAAAATTACAAACTGTGATTTAAACATATTTCCAAACGCATATGAGTGCTTTTATTATGCTGTTACGAACAGTCGTTTAGTACAAATGTAAATACGTATTTTTTAATATTTACGTAATTTCTATATTAAAATTCGCCAACTCCATATTGTAACCTGGCACTCGCGGAGCGCAGTGGTTCCTCAAAGTAGCGTAATTCAAAAAGCAGCCAAGTTTGTGTTGCGGCGGCTCCGGAGCCCCGGCCGATGCATATTCATGATTTTTGAACCCGGGTTTCTGTCTTGAATTTACCCAAAGGGAAATTAAGGAGATTTAGCAAAAAAGCTTTCTTACTGAATCAAAGACTATGCTAATTGCGGGCTTACGTTAATTACTGGCGCCCTCTCGCGGGGAGCGGACGCACCGCTAATCTTTGCTTTTTAATAAATCTTAATTTGGCGGGAATTTCTTTAATTTCTTTTCTCTTTATAATACTAGTATACGTTTTTAGTATCAAAAAAAAACACCGATCAATTTTTTTTCTGTTTAGGACTTTGCTTAATCCTCGTTATTTTTCGAAAATGCAGGTACCTACTATCAGAAAGTCTACACGGTACAAGATTAGCTATCTATATCTGCTAGTGAATATTTATAAAATATACCGGAACAAACAGACAGACAAAGATGTTATACCATATGTATCTATTTATACATACATACAGACAGTTTAATTTTATTTATTAGCAGTATATATATCGTGTTAACTGTGATCAAATGGAACCTATAAACGGTCGAAAACAAAATAAGCAGAAACCCGAGTGGCGTTCAAAGTTAAATCAGTCAGTTTTACTTTGAAACTGAAAATTGACGCGGCGATACCCGCCTCTTTCAATTTGAATATATTACAATATTATTTAGAACTTTTCTGTTTGTTCGCGGTTGTTTTTTTAATTTTCCATTTATTAATAATCTTGACGCCCGATAATACATTCCATGTCCGCGGCTTAATTGAAAAGTTTGAGTGTCCGATTCCCCTCATTTAAATAACAAGGAACGAGGCTCCCGACTCCTCTCCAACCCGGTGTCACAATTCAGCGCAGTAGGAGTGGGTTTTAATTATTTTTATTTGATACTGGAAATAAATAAACGCAAAATAGTAGATGACGAAACGCACTTAGGAAATATGTCTTTAAAAATTATATATAACACGTTATTTTAGAGTAAAGGCAAATTTTGGAACTAACAACTTGATCAGCGTCCGTCCGTGGTCGACGGAATGTCATCATTGTACCATTTCTTGACCTCTCTTTAGTGTCATTAAATAAACGTTGTCTATGTTATGGGCTGTTACATGGCCTATCAACCACCAAAAGTTCCGTCGACATCGGTCGAGCCATTTCTGAAACTAACAAGAACAAAGATTCACCCAAAATTTTAGTAATCAAATTTCGAGTTGTCTATTTTGAAGTAATCCAAAAATGAAGTTTTTACGACATTCCGCGGAACCCTAATTATCTCCATTATATGTATTTGCATTTATTTACTCGATTAGATATAGAACGACCACATATTATGTATTCTAAACCTCTAGCGTACGTGTTCGGCGGTTTCTGAAAGCCAGTGGTTATATAAATTAAATGAAATTTTTTCTTAGCAACAGCGAGCCATACGCAACCGCTTAAATAGGAATGCGTTCGTGTAACGGCGTTTATGGCCGATGCTCATTTGCATTCATTCAGTGTCTGTTAGAAGACTCAGAACTGTCACTCGGACGCACAGTGGCGGCTGCCCGCTGCCAATGGAAAATTTTATTCGGCGCTTCGACCTGATTCGCTTCTACCGCTGAACTTGGCCAACCTGTGGTATATAGTCAGTTATGTTATTCATAGCAGAGCTTAATAATTCCAAATCCCCAGCCTGTTTAATTTGACGAGGTCCCTTATTATACTAAAATTATAATATACACTTATACAATCAGCCCGAGTAACACCGCGGGGCATTGTTAGTCAACTAGAAAGACTAGGCATTTTATTTTTTATCACTAACAATTCACTGAACTCACGCTAAACCCCTAACAGTTTTTTGGCCAAATTTTTATATTGTTTTTACAATAAAATAAAATAAAGAATCATGTCTTTAGTTTTTTGTACGAAATAACTTGTAAGACATTTAAATACTTTTTGAGGCAACCATTAAAAAAAATAGTAGGTAAATGAAATCTTTTCTCTTTATAATATTTAGACAAATGTCGAATATTTTAAATTCATATTTCTTACAATAATAAGCTTTAAAGAAATTTTCAAATTGACATTAAAATGAAAAATTATACTCAGCAATTAAAAGTGTTTTTTTAAGTAATTCAATATAAATAATAATTAATGTCTGTCATAACAAGAACTAGATTAAGACAAGATAGCGACACTAATTGACACTTCTACGGAATATAATTCTTGACAGCTTTTTATGGCAGACGACGTCAGAGGAACGAGAGGTGCACATAACATAAGTAATTAATTATTTAATAACGCGTTATATATTTTTAGTTCGCAAATAAAATTTATAAACAGACTTGATAATGCTAATATTATAAAAACTAATAAAGTTATATTAATAAAATACAGGCTATTTGCGGAGTGCACCCGAAAACGAAAACAGGTGATGAAACGTATTAAAAATATATTTATTTTGTTACATCATAATAGGTGTCTAGTACTATCACCTGTCTTCGTTTTCGGGAGCAGTTCCCAAACATCCTGTATATTTGTCTTGTGAAATTAACAAATGAATTACGCTATGGGTTTGGTCGTAATTGTAAAGATAATGTTCATGGAAAATGTTAGAAAATCTACAAAAAGAAAGATAATAATTTCGTCTAGAACTACATGTACTTGTCGCTAGACCGCAGAGGCTGTCAAATAAAAAGTAATGCCTGATATTCGTTAGAAAAGCGACAATACCGGGTTATAAACGACATAATGAAAAGTATCAGCTGATAGTACGCGATTATAGTGATAACTCTAATTATTTTTTTACGTAGCCTACGACGGCCGGTAACCGTACGCAGGTCGGCGCATAAATTTGCATTCATTTCATAACCACTGAGCAGGGGAATAAAATTAGACGCACATGGGCCTTTTGAAAACCGTTGTTTTTACTTTTTTCTTATTGCCAACGGTCGGGCGCGTTCCCATGGATTTTGGCTAAAACAATATTTACTTCGACTTTTTCAGGTTAAAAGGAAAATTTTCAAGTGGAGAGGAATCAGTTATATCACTCACAGAGCACTCGTATTATTTTAATGTTTTTTCTTATTAAATTGTAACTATAAATCTGTTAAAGTGCTTTTAAATGTCAAACTGTAATTAAGTTGAATTTTTTATTCAAAAAACCGTGAAGATTCTTAGCAAAACTTTCCGTCGGCACATTACAAATCTCAAATAACGTTATTAAATAAATTTTATGTCTAGCAAATATCATAATTCGTTATTGTTTAATATATTCTAATGTAAACAGAAACAAACAAAATTATAGAAGAGTTCAACTACTCAACAATAGATGGCGCTTACGGGTGCATATTAAAAGTCACATTTATGGATATGTATAATTTATTTTTTATCGATGTTTAAATTTACATTATTATTGTTTGTAAAGTTTTTAAAATAGCCATTATTACATCCTTAAGATATCAGTAACAAATTAATAGGTCTATCCATCCCGACGTTTAAAAAACAAGAATAATATCACAGAAAATAATATTGACATAGTACATTACATAATCCGTTTTAAATAAACATGTTTAACATCGACATTGCACTAATGCAAGCAAATGTATTCGTCCACGATGAATGAATAATTAATCCTGAGAAATTCTTCACGACCGCTTCATATTTGGAGGCATTCTGTTATTGAGTTAGACTGTGTGCCCCACGATAAGGCTTTGTGACTTAAGAGAGGTATATTGATAAAGTTGTTTCCCGGAACAAGGCAAGTGGAAGACATTTTATACACATGCTAGCTGACCCAGCAAACGTCGTTTTGCAATATAATTAGAAAATTTAGAGTTTTATGTATTTTTATATGATGTATCAAAAAAAAGCAAATACAAACTGAATAAAAAATAAAAATTTAGGGGTTGACCACACAATTTTGGGGGTTGAAAAATAGATGTTAGCCAATTCTCAAACCTACTGAATATGCTTATAAAAATTCACAAAAATCGGTATAGCCATTTCGGAGGAGTAGAATTACAAACACCGTGACACGAGAATTTTATATATTAGACAGTTCGCTGCTGTCGTTTGATATTGACATGTGTCAAAATATAGATACAAATAAAATCAACCTAAAAAGCTCTTTCTAACTTAGTTTATCTTTATTTAACGTTTAGGAACGATTAAATTAAAAGCAATACACATCTAAATATAATTAGCTTGTATCGTAATAAAGTCGGGAAATTATCAGGGAAACACATAAAGGTGTGCGCGGCAAATGACTTGTTACAACAACAAGTTTCGTAATGGCCGATCGAATGCATAAAAATATGCGCAAGATATCACTAATAGATTCCTCTCAACTGTCCATAAAGTCGGAGATAACTTGGCCTCGTCCAGTCGCACAGTTAGAGCAGCATCGTAATAAATTTATGCCCGATTACACGACGTACCCGGGCATCGCGCATTCAGATAAAGTTCAAACTTGTAACATTAAAATTTTTGTGTCAATTGATAGCTTTATGGGTTCCGTTAACTTGTAGGTTTACGGCGGGTTCGTGAGGTCACCAATTAAATAACATTCACCTGAGAAACTTTTCAATATAACTAGTTTAAAAAATTATAAGCACCTATCTTATTTACTGTGGAGCGTTAATAGGAATATACCGTGCTTTATTGATAACCAAATGATTATTAACTATCAGCTTAGACAGTAAAGTTTTTGGATAAATTCTTTAAATGCACTACTGATTTATTACATAAGTAAAATAAATAGGGATAAGAGATTTATTTGTTAATATTTAATTGCAATATGGCGATATATTTTCCGGAGGAAAACTATTAGCAGAAAAGTTTTCTACATATTTCCCATGAATAACTATCGCTAAAACGTAGTTACAACACAACCGTAACTCATTGCATATAAAAATCTACCCGCATTATTTTAAGTGACATATCTGCACTATCTGCACACCGATTAAAATTAAATACAAGCAAAATTGTATGTTTGTTCATTAGTTCTAGCGCGAACCTAGGGTCGTAAAACTGAAATCACAAAATCCATTTTAAAAGTCTCCTTTAAATGTGACTAGTAAACACTCGTGTGGTTAATGAAATTCTAATACGGTAGGTAGGAAAGTGTCAGTCGTTTCGTTTTTAAAAATGAGTCTGTTAGAAAAATGTCTCACGTTCAGACGGCATACGGAGGTATCGTTGGCTCATGAATATGTATGCGCGGGGGAACCAACGGAAAATACAAGCCTTGTATGTTAGTGTTACTGATAGTTCGCTCCGCTCGTAGCCGCTCATCGGGCCGATTTGTTAAGCTTTTGTTCCCACAGACGTCCGTCGACTTTTACGCGCACTTGCGTTCAAATATTGTCAGCAGAAGCCGTAACTTCACAGTGAAAACTGTAGCAAAGATAACAGATTAAACATATTTTTTACATATATTTTTTATAATATATAAAATTTGTGCTTGTACGTATTTTTATATGTTGTATCACAGAAAAATAAAAATAAAAACATTTTGTCTAAAAAATAAAAAAAAATTGTGATGGACCACCCTTAACATGGGGGATGAAAAATAGATATCGTCCGATACTCAGATCTACTGTATATGCTTATAAAATTTCACGAAAATCGGTCGTGCCGTTTCGGAGGAGTATGGGAACGAACATTGTGACACGAGAATTTTATATATTAGATATATATGTATACAGAGTGTTTGGAGACAGTTCTCGAAAACGAAGACGGGTGATAGTAGGTACTAATGACACTGATGACTTTGATGAAGGGACGGAAAAATCGATCCTGACTAAAAAATACATTTTAAACACTTTTTATTAACATTATCTGCGCTCCATCTTGTAAGTACGGCTAAATGAAACGACAGTTTCATAAAAAATACGTTACTTTACTAAATAAAAGAACCTGCAATGAAGTATGTTAACAAAAATAGCTGGACTAAAATGATGGAGCGAAATAACGCTAATAAAACGTTTTAAAAATATATTTTTTTTAGTCAGGATAGAATTTAGGCTTCGAAATACCCCATTAGTTGGCATTTAGTCTTGTTTCAATGATTTGTGAAGTTATGCATTCCGATTATTAGGACTTCTAGTATGGTCTAACTAGTCTTGCAGTTTCTGCGACCTATACAAAATAGTCTATCCTCCTAAACATTAATCTCTAGGATCCCATCTATATTTGTAAGGGAATTCATCAAAATTAATATAGCCATTTAGGCAGGAAGTTAAAGTGACATTTCTATCAATATTGGTACGCTATTTTGGCTACTATTTTTTTAATCAAAGATGGTTGATCCACCACCAGTTAGAAAATGGTGAAGTGGTGCTATCATGTATCAACTGTAATCTTTAAAAAAATCGTTGTTATTACTGGTGATAGCTGAAAATTTAGTAATATTCTTAGTCAGTCAATATTTGAATTAATAACATTAGAAGTAGTAAAAATATAGGAAATTAAAAAGACTTTTATTATAGACAATTTTCAGGGTTAGGTACGCAAAGCCGCGGGAGAGCCCAGTTCATTATAATCATATAGTGATTTTTATAACTTCGTAAGCCGTAACGTGTACCGTGTTATCGGCTAAATGCTTTTACATCTCGCAAACATTTCTCGAAGCTAGAAATTATTTCACGCCAATTACCCTCTTTTGTCGCTGTTAATAATCAACATAATAGCTTAAAATGTTTTTTACGTAATTATTAGCGTCATAATCTTAACATTTTCCCTGATGGCCGATGACGTGTTGCTTGGTTTGTTGATTTTCTCATATCACGCACTGAATATTATAAAAACTAACTTGATTGAGACTTTGAATTTTGATTCTGGCCGTCGGACAAACATTTTTAACAGATAATTCAATTTCCCATTATGCTTTAATCATCCGTTAATGCAAATAGACAGACAACAGTCCACTTTTTTCATTGCAACTTAAAAAATACATATACAGTTCGATCCGCCCACAACTAAAATAAAACAAGGAAACCGATAGCAGGAATATAATAAAAATCTCGTAAGGTCAACAACAGTTTGAAATCCAAGTAAAAAAGTTGGCTATGACCCCAGCCGTCAGAGGGTAATTAGTGGCGGAAGGAAGTCCCCCCGATCGGTAGATACATATTTTAGCATACGATTTGCATATGCGATGCCGACTGCACTGTTTGCCCCAGTTAAGCGTCAACGGACCCGTGTTTTGTAAACATAAGACGCTGCGAGCGCCGCTTCGACCTCAGGCACCCGAACCTTAGGCAGCCGAGAACGAGAACGTCGAAATGAAAATTAATATATGTTTTAAGCACGTTTACAGATAAACAGTTAATTAGCGGTAAATTTAATAATTTCATTTATATATACAGTTATATAAAAACATAATTGTTGTTTTATTATACATGGCTTATATCATTTTTAAATTAAGCCTTTATCAGCTGTATTTAATATATTTTTTATCATTTAATTTTAACACTTCAGAAATATAAATTTCAATAAATTTTTGAATTTAGCTTCAACGATAGAATAGTTTTGATTTCAGCGAACGAAGCCTTGCTCTAATGCTAGTGAACCCTCATATTCGAGCGGATATGCGGTCAGCTGGAGGGCCTTCGCTAACTCCCCTCAGGAAACGGCTTCCCTGCGTACAACACATAGACACTTTATGTGCCTTCTACTTAGATATAGATTTTAAACTTACCTAAGTAACCGAGTGTACCTCGAAAGACTCGTAAATGGGTTTCATTATTTTATTATTAATTCTGTTGCGATTGGGATTAGTAATGTGAATAAATCAGAATTAACCCGTGTTCCTCATTGAAGTCGAAGCTTCTTCTTTTGAGTTTTCGAAATAAAACATTAATCATTTAAATCAATTGGGTTCATATTTTATTAAATTAACAGTATATCATTCCTACAGTCTTTCATTTCACATGTGTATATTAAAAGATTCTCTAAAATTCTTGCAAACCTTATTACGAACGACACTGACACTGACCAATTAACATAGCTATAAAAACACCATAGTATAAGACGGCTATTAGCTTTTTAATTTTTCACGCCCATGAGCTTAAACTGAGGAGGACATTAGGCGAATTAACATTCGGCGCTGACCCTGTCTTCGTCTCGAAACGTAACATTAAAATTGAGGAGACTGTAAAAACAATGGAGATAGGACGTTATCCAGCGAATGTTATTTCACATAGTGCTGCCCAAATACCGCATTATTCAGACGCGTGGACGCTAGTGATGTGCCACGTGACACGTGGAAATTATCGTAAATCCAGCGATCTTATGCAAAGTTATGTTAAAATCCATATACCGGATGCCTGTTTAAAAGTATCGACCATCTTAGAGACAGAGTCGTTAAGACATTTAATGAACATTATATATTCGATGATAGATTATTTTGAATGTATCTAAAAGTGGATTAATATATTTAAAAATGACTTAATGTCGTCCAATCATTTTTAATTAACTATTTGTAGATTTTTTCATTTTAGAACATGCCAATTATTATAATTTTGGTGCATTATTAAATGTGTAGCTACTTAAGAATTCACATTTTTGAGATATAGTTTAAATTTTATTTATTTTTTAATCTACAGAAACAAAATGAGTATCACAAATGAGAAATACAGTTATGCTGCATTATTGTCGATCTAAATGTTCAGAGCTAGGAATGTGGTATTTAGCCATAAGGACGAGCAACGTATATTTATAAATATTAAAATAATGTATACAATGTAACAAGAAAGAGTGTCACTTCGAAATACCTAATTAGTTAGTAGCTGGAATAAATTACGGAATACGGGTAAACATTTTTTTACGTACGTTGCAGTTTAGAATACCGAAAGTTTTTATCTTCTATCGATATTAACGTTTTTGTTATGAGTTATGCAGCATTAAACTGCAAATGTTGATTAATTAAACTTCCCCTCGATATTTCTTTTGCTCGTAAAATACCAATTAAGCGTTTTATCTGTACGTAAATGATAAAAGTATTTCTGTGTAACAGGAGGACAATATTAGTATAGACGAACGTTAATAATATATTTACGGTACTGGTAATAGAAACAGAAATTAGACATTTTTGGCTAATGTCCGAAACAGCTGGACTAATTTTGACATAATGTTATGGGGTATAACATAAGCTACATTGATTTCATCATCTTTATCGCTAAGCAAACATCATTGATGAATATCGATAAGTGATTCGCACATCACTAGCGTTGACTATGATTTACGTGGACAGTTGTGTAAGTGGTATTGTTGCATTAGTTACTGTGATATCCGAGATGTATGGTCACCGCTTAATTACTACGCTTCAGGATTATATGCTCGGGGTCTGGAGCCTAAGCGTGGCTCAAAGACATTGTCTTGCAGGATTGAGATAAACGAATGATGTGCCTCATAATCGGATCCCCATATAAGCTCGAAACCTTTGAATTACTCACATTAATGTCAAATTCTCTCTATGATAGTTCTTGATTATTTTAAATAAGCCTTATCAAATAAACAACTATATTTAATATGAAGGATTTGTAATACATTTTGACAGTGTTACTTGTATTAGTTAGGTTTAAAATATTTTTATAGCAATGAACGCATGTTTCAAGTTCGAGATATAAAAAGTTAAAACGCTATTTAAAGATATATTTTTTTATAATTGACAGAGAGTTTCTTAAATTTTCTACACGGGCAGAGTCACTAGCATACAGGCTATAGGTATTGTGTATAATAATTGAATAAAGTCGGAGGTGGGCGACCTAGAGGGACGCACTGAGAACATATCGTGAACGTCTAAAGAAAGGCTTCGAGAGTGTGCATTAATGGGAGTAGAGGACACGAAAGGAGTTCCTCAGGATCTTAGCAGGTGGAAAACCTTAGTCTCTGCCTCTAGAGTAAATCGATGTAACTGTATGTATGTTTGTTTTATATTTTCCAACTACTAAGACCTAAGCTCCCAAAGTAACGGAACAAAGCTTTAAGCTCTGTTTATTTGAATAAAATCTTAATTGTTTTTGTCCCTCAGCTCCATATTGCAGTTGCCAAAACGAAATATATATATACATAGCAGTCGGTATGTTCGGTCGGTTCGGTGAATACAATTAAAGCGATCCGCACAATCCCTGCCAAATTATGAATTCCATGGGAAAGGCGACAGGTGTCGGCCGTAATCTCTGCGCGAATCATGCACCTACCTGAACATACATATATGGCAATGAATTTCAACGGAAATTGGGAAATTATTTTCCTTTATTCCGTCGTATTGTCAGATTATTTCGAAGTTTAGTGCAAATATTGATGGTGTTATATAAAACATGTGTACGATAACATTAATAAGAAAATGATAAAAGAAAACGTTTCAGCCGCGCAATTCACTATCCATTTCACATTCCACGTCGAAGCGATATGGCCAGAATGACGCTGTTCCCGCCCATGGGCTTAACAATGTACGTTTCTTAAAATGTATAACGCGCTATATATATTAGTGGATGCGTCGGCGCCGGCCAAGTCGCTTTGCGTTCATTTCACGCACCGTGTTCCCGACAAATTGTCTCGCGTGCACATACATACATACAAACTGGACGTTTATTAGTTTTATCGCTTTATTTTACTGCCTTTTGTTTGAGGAAATCGCTTCTGACGTGACTAAATCCTCTTCAGACCATGCTCTGAATTTTGTTTAGTACGTAATCTAAATTCTAAGTTACGCGGATATAAATCTGCCGGTTAAATGGACAACGATATTTCTGCAAAGTTTCAAGTATATTAAATGTATCAGTTTCTAATATTAACAATATATTTTCGTTTTGATGAACTTAGAAAGTTGCAAAACGCATGAAATTCAGTAAATCGATTTCGGCGGGAAATCTTGCACACTTTTCTGCTCCTAGGCCTTAGAACATAAGTGAGCCTTATGTATCAATAGAAATACCGAGTAACTAGTTTAATTATCATGTCAATGTACCCCGTTTAAAAGAGAGCTGTCTCCGGCGAGGGGCAAGGGCCATAGTTACACATATACACTGTGTACAAAGTGACAATTATTTACATAAGGCCGATGTGTGTGTGTTCGTGGGTGTGTGTGTGCCAGGTAGGTGGTTATTTTAGTTCATTTCACGCACCGTGCACACAAATCGATGTGAACAAAACAATGGGGGCAGACTATGTCGACAATACCGGCCACTTATAGGAAATTACCTACCTTAGTACATTTTTACTTAAATTTTAACTCTAGCGAGCCAAAATACACCATGTCCTGATTTTAAGAAACAGCCTAGAATTTCTTTTTCAATTGTATGTTTGTCTTCCACAAATCGTGCAACTGAGTTTTTAACCAGTAATGTTGTATCAGTTAAGTTGAAATGTTGCATAGAGCCGGGATATGTAGAGTTACGGGATCGCTATGACGTACTTGAATTATGACATAGATTTTTTCAAAGATATTCATAATCTATACTAATATTATAAATCTAAAGAGTTGGTTTGTTAAACGCGCCTATCTCCAAAAACCGCGCGTCCGATTTAAAAATTCTTTTAGTGTTGAATAGTACATTAATCGTTTTATTATTTATTTATAATTAAATTAAATACAAATTTATAATTTAAAATATAAGCTGCACTATATTTGTAAAAAAATAGAGATCTTAACTAAAAGTCCATTAATGTAACCGTAGGCGCAAAAATCGATACGAACGCGAGCGAAGCCGCTGGCAGAAGCTTGTACATTATAACTAGCGTATATGATCTATGATTGAAAAGTAAAAAATAAGTTTTAACAAAGAGCTTTTTCTAAGTTTAAAAGCTCAGTCGATTTACGATATCCGCTGTACAGCTAACACCTAAAATTAGTAAAAAATACACATTAAAATAAAAGCACGAATCGTTTGTTATAAACCGGCTTTTGTAGTTAAAACTACGAAATAACATTAACGCTCTACGCATTCCACGAGTAATTATCAAAGCGTACACGCCAAACGAATTAAGCCTAGTCAAAATAATATAATGCATGCGAGGTGTGAAATCTTAACAATGATCGCTGAAAAAAACACTGATAATACAGCTCGTGGTGCATGTATAATTTATGTTCGGAATTAATGAAGCAAGGTCGCCTGAATACATTTCGAGCTTCGTGTTCAACACACTCATTACGTCACTACAATTTATGTAAACTAAATAATAAACTCATTAAAATAACTTAAATTGCATTTTGCGTTTAGTTGCGGAGGCGGCGCGTTGCGCTATCGCGCGCTAGATGGCGGCACGAGAGCTATTGGCCGCCGTCACTGAGAAGGTTCCCATAAAAAGTTTTGTCTTGCTGCTTGTCTAGTCTGTGGCGAGCCGAAGTTGAGGCTGAAAGTATTTAAAAAGTTATCGTCGTTGTAAAGTTATTTAGTAAACAAGGGCTTAATTAAATATGGCAGTTGTAATTTTTAAAAAAGTTTTCCATTTGGAAGTTAAAGTCTAACTTTATGGGTATATATATTGCGATACCAGAAGACACTTTTTTAACTCTTGTCAAATTCTGTGGTCTACAACTGTGTAATTGATATATCATTGTATAAAAAATCTGTCATAAATCATAATAAATTGATTACAACTTGCTAAATATAATAGTAGTATCCATTCAAAGTCGTAAAAGATGCAAACAATTGACACTACAGTCCATTTAAGGCTTTTTTGTGTCATAAAATTGTGTTATAATTTACAAGCAAACGGAAAATCTGTGCATCGTAGCTATACAATTATCACGGACGTACGTTCCTCGCACACGAACAAACTTTGCCTGTGTGAGTGATTTTTCCTTGCAGCTGTGTGCGTGACGTACATCCATCCTTGTCTATTGCCTTACTTACGCATTCTCGCACTCATTTGTCTATGGTTATGTCATAATGTCTATTTAGTAGTCTATTGTTTTGTGAAGTTTGTTGGATTTTCTTCAACATCAGACTTTGATTTAACGTTTGATATATTTAGGAAATTGTTACTATCGTGAAGTGAAGTGTTATTTAATCGCTTAATAAGAGTGTTTTAATTATGCAGGTGAGTAAATTAATTCACAACACAAAATTTGTTTCAGATGTAATCTCTTTTAATCTGATACGGACTATGCTATTAACAATTTGTTAACCGTTTAGCACGATTAATTCTTGTTTTTATTTGTTTTTCGGCTTATTGAAATACACCTTACATATCACCCCGATAATAAACAATAAGAACTCACTTGTCTTTCAGTTGATCATATCGTATTTCTTAACGCACACAGTTCGGAAAAATCCTAAGTTAATCTCCGTCTGTATTAAGTCGAGTTAATCTGTTAGGAAAAATGTAATGATAGTTCGCTATATGTTATCTCTCAATGACCAATCATACAAAATACATTTGCGTCCATAGAGTCGGGTTGAGGTGCGGGGAAGGGCGGGCGGGCGGCAGGGGGGGGGACTCGGTAGGCGTTCCCGCGCATGCGTCTCGTTGCCAAGACGACGGCACGTACCAATCTTTATGTGTGTGTGATATAGTTTGGCGAAATTATATTGACGTTTGCTATTTTTCTGAGAAGTTTTTGTGTAGACGAACCTGACGTGTCACTAGTTTCTAAAGAAACCGTGTTTATTGAAAATTGAATAATTTCCCTCAAGCATTGCGTGTTTCACACGATACATCGTCTCAGTACTTAATTTGAATATAGCATTTTATGCGAACTGAGTTATTGAGTTAATAATGGAGGAAGTCGTTATAAATCGTTCAAAATAATATTCTCCAATAGGGAAATCTAGGAAAGGATAGAAAATCAGACATTTCGCATTTCGTACAAGTCTTTATTGGTAGGAGTTGAAAATGAATTAAGCCACTCATCTCACGATTTACTTTTCTACTTCGAAACGGCTAGATTGTGTACGACATAATGAAAGTAACGGCTGTGAAGGAAGGAGCGATGACGTCACAGAGTGCCAACCTCCTCGGCGCCGAGCGCTGCGGCCGCGGTGGCGCGTCACGTCGCACGCACACGCGCGCACCTTCAACGCCCAGCTATCCACTCTTGCAGTATAGGTACATGTAAATTCCTCTGAGACCTGAAAAGGAGTCTTCCAAGGGCTTTTTGAAACCTTCGGCTTTTAACCGTTAAGCCTTTGTAGACGATCTCGCGGGAGATAATCGTGAAATCGAAGGATACTCTTCCCTTTGACGCGTGATAGAGGCGGATAGGAGAGGGATTGCGAAATAATAGACAGCCATCGGGTTCATT
Source organism: Hebomoia glaucippe (assembly GCA_025727935.1). Taxonomy (NCBI): domain Eukaryota; kingdom Metazoa; phylum Arthropoda; class Insecta; order Lepidoptera; family Pieridae; genus Hebomoia; species Hebomoia glaucippe. The sequence goes on from JAOSYY010000014.1 coordinate 10,594,909, forward strand.
TTTTATTTATTCCATAGGAACTTCTAAAACAGGGCTAATCGGAATTCAACCAGCGATAACTAATGAGTTCCGTACAAATCCAATGTTAAATTTCACGTGACTTTTCCAGGAAATTTTCCCTCAAACGCACCATGTTCTAACAACATTCAGAAACATTATTCAAAACGATACAGCCGTTGACAAGTGATGCTTTTACAAACGAACAAAAATTGATATTTATTTGTGTTTTCAGTTTGAAATTTAAGGGTCTTTGGAAAATTTAATCAAACTGAGTAGGTGAGTTTTCTTGACTTCATTTATACAAATAAATAATATGACATTGACTATATATCTAATGACACTCGCTGACTATAAACATTGAAAAATATTATAAGCTGAGAGAATTCTTTAATGTAACCTAATATAAATTACGATTTAAAAAATAAACTAATCGTCCTATTTAAGCGACCGTTTATAATGTTTTAATTTTAATGATAAGACAAAAAATAAGTGAAAATTATTTAAATCTAGTGAAACATTAATTTATTTCAGGAAATAGACAATTTTGACTATTAATAGATATGTTTGTTTCGATTTAATACACGTAACTGTTTTAACACGCGACTAAATTCACGACTTTTTATTATATAATAATTATTTTTAATTATTAATTACATGCGTGGCAGCCACTTAGAAAAAGCAATAGATTAATATTTTCGCAGGAACCAGTCGAGAGAGAGTTTTGGAAGTTTGAAAGGCGTCAGTGACTCCGATAATGTTAAAACAACGATCGTACATAGAATACAAAATAAACTGTGAATTGGTGCTCGACGCAGGCCGTTTGGTGATACAGGCAGTTTGGCCAATGGCACGTTGTACCCTGAGTCCTCGGCCCGTCTGATTGACAGGAGTGATGCAGGGCGGAAGGCGCGGCTGCAATGTGCTAAGCACACTCTCAGGAACAAAAAAGGCTTTTGGTGAGAGGCAGTGAAGGTCACGGCCGCATCGATCCGACGAAAGTGAGACCGGCACTACTAACACCGTCCCGCTGGCTATGCAGCCTGAATTAATCGCGCATATATTTGAATACATTTGAAGCGTTGTTCGTTGGTCGTCGCCCTCTTAAGTTTTACCGATTTTGTTACGGACATTTTTCGGCTAATACCGAACACCGTGTAACGGATTCTTTGCGATGCTATCGTTCGACGCTTATAATACGCGCTGTCGTAAATAGGAGTGTGGCATTTTTTTTTCGCTTCGTTAAGGAGGGACCTGGGTGTGTTGTTATAAGACTAATTTATGGCACTCATCATTTTTTAGTTGAGTTGTATGTATGTCTTATTATTTTTTTTTCGGCAATCTCATTTATCAGTTTTCTAATAAATAATAGTGTAACAAAATCGATCCATCCCGCTAAATAAAATAACATATCAAAATCGGTCCATTCGTGTCGGAGTTACGATTCCACAGACAGACATGTTGACGTGGTTTAAAAAAATACATATGTAATTCGTACAAGATGTTTTTTCTGTCATCCAAACTACATAAATTTAATTTAATTATCACGACTTAAAAAGCAACAAATTTAGAACATAAAAAACTGGTGTGGAGCCAATATTCCTCCCACCTGTTTGAAACGACTCCGTCAATCAAGTAGGTGGTATTTACAATGTTTATATGTATATTTATGAGGAGCGTTCGTAACTTTAACGGATTTACACATTTTTACATAAAAAGGTATTTCGAGATTTAAAATCGTGACATATAATAATTAATAGTCCGGTCGATCTATGAGAGAATGGCTGCTATCTGGCCAGCGACGAATATTAAGAGCGGGCAGAGAACAGGAGCAGGACGGTATCGGCTTATTTACAAAATGTTTGAAAGTTATAGTGAGGCTTTGTTGGTATTAGACAATAGTGTCCGCGGCGAAGGCATCTGTTGACAACGGGCGTGGAATAGCAATAGAACTACTTTCCACGCGTTGACCCGCGACCACAATGGCAAATGTCGGAAATTTGCTAAGACACCCGTGGTCAGCACTAGTCGTCACATCACATACTCGTTTTCCCGACTTTTCCGCTTATAAAATACATTGTAACAATTTCCTAAAAATCCTTATTATAATTTTCGTAATTCTAAACACTACGTTATGTAGTCTACTAAAAAAAGAGAATTCCGAAACTAATGCTTAGTTTTTCCGCGCACAGGGAACGCCGCGTACCTTGCAATTATCAACAGAATGTGATTTAGAAAAAGTAATGGCTTCCTTTTAGGTAATAGGTATGCTAATTGCGGCCATTAAACCCGTTCCAATATAAAAGCAGCGTGAGCGCCGCCTTATGGCCAAGTATTTGAGCAGAGCGGCGAACGGGCGTCATTGTACACGCCGCATTGTTAAATATATGCTCGCTGTGAACAGTGAACAAGCGATACGGAATGCTTTACATTGGGCCCCGGCAGGAGCCTAAAACGACTTTTCGCTCTCAAAAACTCCAAGTCAGAGACACGCGTTATGTGTGCGCTTGCTCCAGATAATCCCCGAAACGATTGGACCGTTTTCATAGGACTTTCACTAGAAATTTGATAATAACTTAAACAGTTAAGTTACCTATTTCAACGCTTTAAAATGTATAAAATACGGGTGAAACCGAGTGTCACTGCTATACTTCACGCATAATCTTAAGTCTTAAAAAATAAGAAAAAAAATCTAGGGGTGGATCACCCTTAACATTTAGGGGGATGAGAAATAGATAGTAGCCGATTCTCATACTTACTGAATATGAATATAAAATTTCATTAGAAACGGTCGAGTCGTTTCGGAGTAGTATGGGGACGAACATTGTGACACGAGAATTTTATAATTGCTTAAGTTTTTAGTTAGGTTAGATGTTATTTCCCGCCTTCACAGATATTATTGTCTACTAAGTGTTGCAATGCACCATAAAAGCCTTATTTTTCATAGAACTGACTGATGCAGTCTTAGGCTTTGACCCAAAAAAAGCGGAAAGAGTTGAAGTAAAAGTCTCGAGGCTTTCGTTATAAACAAAAGCCGGGCTCCGCCCAGATAGGTCGCTGTTTATTATTGAAGATCAAACACTGTTCGGGCTGTAACCCACATCGGCAATGAGTGTGACCTTATTCCGCTTGCGACAAAAGTCAAGCGTGTGTCGCATCTTAATCAGGTCGTTGCTCCTGAAACCAGGATATTGTTCCTTCTCCACAGCGGTCTTACACATTTTCATCGCAGAAGCCTTTCAAACTTGCCATGTGACCTTTCGCAGGGCAAAAATAGCAAGAGTTTTCCTCGTAGATTGCTTAAACCACTGAAACAATTTTGATGAATTTCGAGACGGATATAAACGTAACTTCTCCCGACAGCTCGACTACATTAGACTTCCATGTACGCTCATAGAGCAACATTACAATTCGTATTGGATCGAATACATGAATCGTAGTTTTATAAATCTGTATGTTTGTTGCGCTTTCCCGCGTGAATTAAAGAAGCGAAATTCATGATTTTTGGTAAATGCGACACCGGAAACTGTCGGAGACTATTTTTAAGTCGAGCATAATAGTAAACTGTTCAAGTTAAAGTCTGTATAAAACTCCATTACTATAAATACAGCAATTTCATAAAAAAACGAGAGCAACGTAACTTGCTAACAAGCGGCGAATTGTCCTATATATTATAAAAGGGGCGAGGGCGTCTGTGCGCTGTAACCGCGTTACTAATGTTAGCTAAGAGTGTGGCTATGAGCACGAAAGCCTCAAGGTCTCGCGATAAATATAAAGTTTTCACGGGCAGGGCTGCGGCCGGTAACGACTCGCAGTCGGGACATCTGCAGACCGGGCTGCTTTGAAAGCGTACCTTATGCATTTTTCATGAGCCACGAGCCTATACACCCACACCCGCATTGTCGTTCACAACTCACGATCTCGCCACAGCCTCGGGAACCCAGCTACCCAACTTTTCTATATATATACGGAAACTATTCTATTATAGTATTCATTTCTATTGTATTATTACTTTACAAAATGATCGTTCGTTTGCTCTGGATTATCTAGGAAACGGCTAGACTGTTTCTGATGCGATTTTTTATTATCAGAAATGTCTTGTTACGCTGAACAAAATAGATCTCTAAATCATTAGGTTACTGTTAAAATAAAAAGAGGTTGTAAAAATGATATTTATTTAAGACGTTCAAAACAGAATTTCTTAAACAGGTTGAGAAGTTTAATATTCAATATTTATTGATTTAAATTTGGTAAAACGTGAATGGCGTGGATGTATATAGCCGTAAGCGTCCTCTCTTAGTCTGTGGCTCACGCACACTAATTACATATTAGTAAACACATGTCTGCGTGTGCCTTAATGCATTGTTTCGTATAATCTGTGGTATAATGATGTCTTGAGGTGCCGTGTCAAGAGCTGCCATTTGCATATTTTCGTGTTGCCTGAAACAAAATAAATTTCAAATTATATCTGAACTGCTGGCAATACTGATGGTTGGGGCAGGTCGTGGGTAAAAAGAAGGTTGTTTGCTTTAGCCGCAATTAAAATTTCGCTGTGAATTATCTTTGTTATTAAACTCTGAAAGTTTCAGATCAAATCAACTATTCCGGTCCTTGTTTACACGAATTATTGAAGTAACTGGCCGTAGCGCTGGAAATACCTATCGTTTACCTAAAACAATTATATCTTAGTAGATTTAATCATTTTTTATTTTCTATTTTCCAAGTTATCCAGAGAAAAGCTGTACTCTCTTATTACCATTGGAAAATGGCACATTTTTAACAAAGACGTAATAACGGTGCGATAAGAAAATGTAGACTAAAAATCAAGACTTTCCCGCCAAAACTTTTCACATCACAGAATGTAATAGCCAAAAAACTTATCCTTAAAATGTCTGACTAAAAACAACGCTATAAAATTCGGTTAATTTGTTCAGCACTAGAACTACCGAATATTTCATAGTTCATACAAAGTTATGTAGTACATTTATCTTGCCCCTCAACCAGGTGGGGGGTAGTGGGGGGCAGTGGGAGGTTAATGAACCTGCCGGGATGCACCGTGCACGGCGGACATTTTGCAATAATATTAGTTCTGTTCTCAACTACCTAGATACCGAGACCGAGCCGGCAGATAGCGGCCATGCTAGCTTTTGCGCGCGGCGTCGCTCAGCCTTTACAGAGAACTTTAACACATAAAGCGTTTAACGCGAAACGAAGCTTCCAGGATTTTTATTATGATAGATTCAGTGAAAATGCGTTTATTAATTTCTTATTATGTACGTTATTTATTTGTAAGCTCGTGAGTACAATATACTATTATACGAGGTGTGTTCAAAAAGTATCGCGAATTTTGAATTTTCGCGGGTTACCAAGATACGAGTATATTCGAATTT
>JAOSYY010000014.1:10630292-10646389 GCA_025727935.1 Hebomoia glaucippe
AGCAACCCTCTGAGACGATGTCAAATAAAACGATTTAGACAAAAGATTGCTCCAATATTAAGAGAGGGAGTGTCGGGTGTCAGCTCGCGGCCACCGGTCAGCCAATATAGATTGATAAGACGCCCTCCTAATCGCCTGATAACAGCTTACAAGCTCTTTCCTAAGAACTTAGGGGATGACATTTGGCTCCGATCGAACGAGGAAATTGCGGCGATAGTATTTCCTTGTACGTCCTCGTTGTAGCAATAATCTGATGTAATTACAAAAGTTTTGTGTCAATTGGATACTACTTCATGTCACACGGAGCGCCTGGCGGATATATTTCTGTGTCTGTTTCTATTGTCGTTCTCTTTAATCAGCAACCCGCTCAAACATAATCGCAACACAAATAATGTTGGCAAGTTTAGTTTTTAATACAAAGTTGTTTGTTTTAATTATCTGAATTTAATTATCGAAATATAGATTTTGTTTGTTCATTAGTTTCGTATAATCTTCGAAGCGACTGGACCGATTTTGAAGGAACTTTCGTTAGTATATACATTACATTTGGTCAACTCGAGCCAAGCCATGCGGCATCGCTAGTTTGTTATATAACCTTAAAGTAGGTATGTTCGGATACAACGGCGATAAGCCTAATGCGAGCGAGAAAGTAAGTGGTCCAGCGCCTGGTAATTTACTCAACAAGTGTTGGGGATGTCCTCCTGTAATGTGCCTACTGGTTTCGCTGACCAAGCATGTTCGCTAAAAAACTGTGGAGATGGATTCATTTTTCTTAAACTTCGTTAAAAAAATACAAGCCGGGTATACGTTTGCTTTATAAAAAATCTTAAAAATCCATTTCTTTAGGAGTTAAAGATAAATACACAGGCAGATGGATCAAATGAACACCAGTTTAAAAACTGGAGAAAAATTTCTGACAACTGTTAATGGTAATGTATAATGTAAAGAGTCCCACTCCATACCGAGTTGGCGGAGGCTGTGAAAAAGTGTGGCTCTTAGGAAGTGATGGTAATCTGCGCTCCGTCAGGGTCCCGGTGTTTAGTGCGCTTTAACTGACCTCCGTGTCGCCACACTCGGGAACCATTTTATTCGCTCTGATTTGACACGAGATACGAACATTATTCGTTTTAGTTTCTTATAGGAAACTACGAACTATCGATACAGGGTAATTTGGGTGTGGCTAGAAACAGCTGATTGAGTTTATTCGAGGTTACATAAGAACGTGTTAAAACAATCCACTACAATAGACATATAAAAATGTTTTCTCTCTATGCTTGAGAGTAAAGCCTGCAGTGAATTCTTATCAAACATCAAATACGAAGCACATTAGCGAGTGCGGTGCCCGCTGCACACAAATTGGACACAATTAAGTTATGACCGAAATAGATTGCTCATTTTTGAATTTCACGGTGTGTGGTGACCTGTCGCGCCAGTACTTCCGCGTGACAGCCATTCGCCACCTGTTTGTTATAAACCTTTTTACGCTCTTCGTTCTTTAGGCTGGGATATCGAAAATTAAAATAAATTATAGTCAGTTCAATAAATAATCTATCTGTTTCCACCTTCATTCTTAATTAAATAATATGTTACTTAGTACAGAATCACAATCTATAAGGTTTTAATCGTATAAAGTCAGACTCAGCACTTATTGGCGACCTGTTACTAAGAAACCCAAATACAAAATAACGCTACAAAAGTTTACTGAAACTCGATAAACGAACGTGTGTCTGTATGGCTTTCACTACTATACCGCCAAACTAATTGTGACGAATTTGTCATTTCGTTCTTACGAAGGGACCATCGAGACTGCTAGTTAACTTATGCTAAGCGAAGTCGCGCGTTAAAGCTAGTTCGGTTTCCTTTAGTTATTGCACGGCCGTTGCGTCAGATGTTCGCGTCCTAGTTTAGCTCGCGGAGCGCTTAAAGGGCCTCGCTATCGCAAAAGGCCGAACACAAAAAGGTGGACTTTTGTTCTTTACACGCGTCCTGTCGTTAGCGGCACGTGGTCTCGAATACATAATGTTTTATTATTAGCGGTTACGACTTCACGCGTTAGCATCGGCTGTCTTGACGCCGCTGATAGCGCCTTTGTTCGCTGAGCCCTATCCGAACGCGCTGGACACCCCGTGACACGGGGCACAGCCTTGTGACGTCACCCATCCCATAAGAACGCATACTGTGCGCAATGAAGCTAACAGATTATCTGCTAGTCTTCGTCCAGATGCATTCATCCGTTGTGACGTAATAGACTAACAAACAGCCACGAGTTGTAAAGGTAGGACACACTAATGTCTCTCATGAGGAAACAAATTAGTGTAAAATGGAAAAAATAAGTGTTATTAAAACGAAAAAGTCGGGGCCCCGGCGCACAATTAATTTAACAGGCAACAAAAGCGTGAAATAATTTGAAATCGTTATGATTACGTGCAGTTTTCGATTGTCGAGATTAGTCGGCATCAATCATTGTCGCTGGCAAGCGGACCGAGGCGCAAATCATAGTCCTGCCACCTCACAGTGACACCCACATCCCGCTTTTCAATACTCCCAGAGACTAACTCAAAAACAGATGCGCCTTCGGTCCTTATTTTTAAAACTTAGAAGAGACAATCTCAATTTTGAGAGCATTTTTGTAATTAACAGATGCATCAAATGAATCTTAAAAGCATTTGGCAAATGAACGTCAAAGAAAATTTTAAGTTTTGATTACAAAGAAAGTATGAATCACGAATAATATAATAGTAATCTAAAAAGATATTTGGCATACCTAGTAATGTCTTTGACTTCTCAAAAAAATACAATTAGTCATAATCTTTGAGTGCGCGGGCGCAGGCCCGTAGTGGGAGACGCGACAATACACAGGAAGTGTCGACTAAATCGAATTACACACACACACCACTCACACCACTCACTAATTGTGATACGTCACCATTGTTTTCGACGCTCGCATTGATTCGGGCACATTTTGTCAGTTCAATTAAAATTATATACAAGTTCACACGAGGTGCGTTTCGGGGAATCGGCTCGTGGTGACTCTTTTTAGATGCGCTATTTGGCCCCGTCTTTGTCAATACGCGTGATTGAACTTGTCGTTGTGCTGACCGGCTTATCCTTAAAAATCATAGACAGACAAATACAGACATTTAGTCTGACAGAGAGCAATATACCTAAACGGCTAGGACTAGCGATGCCTCGCGGTTTTCCGAGCCTCATTACACGAATGTGGGCGAAGGTGATAATGGGAATTGTGTCCTCGATGAAATCTATAAATTGTAGTTGCGCATCGATATTGCGCTATGTCCCTGTGAAACAAACAAACAGACAGACAGAAATAACTTTAACTTATGTGCAGCGAATAGGTCCCCATACCGGTTCTAGAACACCGCGTCGAGCCTCTCTCGAGCGATCGCCGGGTTCCGCGGCTCGCAATATAACTCGCGTTTTCACCCACATGTCGACGCAATTGCAATGGTGTTCTCGGAAGACAGCGGGCGCGCCTTATCGCGGCTGTAAATCAATATATGATTACAAATTTAATGCTACTGTTGGACTATAAATCAGGTATTTTAAATTACGAGCCGCGAGCAACGGGCACCGGGCACCGGGCCCCCAGTGGCGCGCTCTGTCGTCGTCTGTCGTGTAGGAGGCGCGCTTGGCTATTTTTGCGACGGGAATCCGGACCAACACGCCCGGCTGAGTCCCGCCTGCGCTGGCGTAGTGCCAATGCACCGTGCTTTATAGGCCTGCTCCCGCGATCTACGCCGCGCGACGACTCTGGTGCCCGCGCTCATTTCGAGTGTACGACATGTTATGCCTTTCTGATGAGTGGATTGAATACTAGCGACACCCCGTGGTGTCACTCGTATTCATTTATTTAACTGAGATTTTATTGTATTTTGAACGGTTTGTTCCGAATATTTGAATAGAAATTACTTGTAGGAGAATCATTCTCTCTTCATAAGAAGTTTAATCGAAGCCTCGAATTTCGCGCTTAGCAACACGTATCTGTTTCATTAGGCTTTGCACGTGCATTTTCTTTCGCCACTAATTCTAATTACGGCCACATAATTGAAAGGAGGAACGCGATAAAGGGCAGAAACACAAATTCCCTGCAGCGGTGTATGTCATTGAGTTGTCGTCTCGGCTCGTAAAGATGGCTGCGAAATTTTACAATCATATTTATTTACCACCCACCGTCCTGCGAAGCCTCCAGGCTTATAGGTTCTCGAGGTACGTTTAAAATAGGTGTAAATTTTCTGAGAGAATAAATGACTCGGTGAGAATTAAAATACCAGAGTGTAGTGCCTGCCAAATCAATAAACGGCGTCCATTTTAAGACACAATCCCGGATGGCCGGGCGAGCATCGCCGGGTGGCAAGCGTATGCAGCCGTGACCACCTCTTTCTTAATTTCTCGAGCTGAGGTGAAAGCTCTGAGGGAAATAATTTATATCGTTAAAAGTTCTGCAACAAGACGTTTTCAAAATTTGAGAGTTCATCTCCGATTAACTCCTGACGTGAGTCTGAAAGCGACGTGTTTATCCAAAAGAAAGCCAGTGAATTATTCGAGGTAATCACAGGCAATTTCGCCACCGAGAGGCCGCAAACACGGGTTAAGTTGTTATTAATATGTGATTTATTATTCGCGACGATATAACGATTTTCCTTTCATTTTCGGACGCTTATTTAAAGTTGACTTATCGACGGCTTCGATCATGGCCACTTATCACGGGAACATCTATTTTGCGGCGGGAATCGGTTTGGAAGACCTCATTGTCGAGTCTAAGTTACCATTTGTCGTCTTTACGTAGATACGGAGAGTTTTGTTGTTAAAATATCAATGAAAATTCCGGAAAAGCAGCTGACAGCGAGGTTCCCCAGCGAAGCGAGTGTAGGAGTCTAAAAATAAACCTATAACGTATTTGCATAGCTCTCGAAAGACAATCCCGAGTGGGCCTCGATTCCGACATCGGAGCATTTAGTACACACTAATGACTTGGCGAAAACGAACTCCTTCCAAAATTAAACAAGGTAAAAAAGCGGGCGAACGATCGATCACCGCTGGCCACAAACAAAACACAGAAAAAAGCACGTGAAAGGATGTATGGAACAAATTAAATGCGCAGCATGAGGTGTTCAGCTCCGCCGCGGAGCCCGGCTCAGGGCAAATATTAAACCTGTCATTTTCGTGTAATTTGAAGGCTCGTTTTCGAGTGATAAGTTATGTTATTGAATGTTTCGTAGCCCCGCCGCGTGGCTAGGGCTGCCGGGACTCCGCCCCGCCCCGATCACGTCGCTGTCCGCCGCACTAGACTAGTGCCTTACTGAGAAATCGTGACGGCCGACGCAAAACTTACGGCGGCGACTTTGCGTCCAATCGGTCCGATAAACTGCTGGACTTCTGGCCAACAGCGATGACTAGACTGTCATTATTTAACGCTAGTCGCCAACCCTAGCGTGCCGCTAACGACCCGTGAGTAAATATGACAAAATAACGCTTATCTCGATAATTGAAATGGTATTGGTGCGAGGACCGTCTCCTCTGCCCGCTCGTGCCGTAAACCGAACGAGGGAACGGTGAGAAATCTGTACTTTATTGCCGTGTTTATCCAACAAATGGCTTTCCATAATAAAAATGCATTTAAATGATCTGTCAACTCTCACACCGCCTATCTGCTCGGTCGAAGGTCAGCGCGCCCAATTAAATTACGTGTTGCCGATAAAATCTAAGTTGTGTTTTGAGCGATCTCAAAGCGCTCGCGTTATCGTTCGAGGGTCGGGCCTTTAAGAGCAGCCGGGCCTTGGACGCTTGCAATTATGAGGAAAAAAGGTAATTTGGAGATCGCGGGAGAGATGTGCCGTTAATGGCGACGTCAGGTGGACTCCGAGATCCACTCGAGCCAATGATACGAGCACTTTTCGTTACAATGGTAATAAAAAAGCGCTAGTCACGCACTAAATGGCTCCACAATGCGAGGCGTCGGCCAAAAGAAACAAACACAACTGAAAAGCGCACCATCACGCACCCACAAAATTATTTTTGCCTCGTAACACGTGTCAGCTTTTAATTCTACTGACGTCGAAACGAACAGTGGGCGTAAACAGATTATTGATATTTTCTTTAATAAAAAAGTAATCGATGATCGGATTGTAAAAAAGTCCATTGTTAACAGTTTGAGATGGCCCGAGTCGGAATCGAAAGCCGAAAAAACTGAACTCCATCAATCAGAGACGATTTCGTTGAGTTGAGTCCGCTCTCCGCTCTTCCGCGAAGACGACTTTTTACGTTTCAGCGTTCGCTTCATACCCTTGCAGGCTGATCGAATATATAGATTGTTAATTTAACTTTGACCCTCATCTAAAACGAACTCCATTCTTTAAAATTCAACGGCCTCGTATTCGCATATTGTACATTACAATGTATTGAATTGCAATATTTTTAGCCACAAATGTGCCTTCTGTTCATAATACTATAATAATGGGTTTGACACCCCGTCACGCTCCTCGCGTCGACGCTAGATCGACCCAACTACTCGTTTGGGGTACATTGCTCTCTATAATAGACAATGTAATAGAACGGCGCGTACAAACGACACCGTGTACATAACATGGGCGATACGATTTGCGGCCGTAAGCCAAGGAAGAGTGTGGGTCCAGTTGGAAGACGAGGAAGCTAATACCGCGGATTGTGTGGGGAGCGCACTATAATTATAGCGAATGTTCCGTATTTGTGCTGACAATGAGAGCTTAATGTTTTACTTATTTCGCCTCTCACGTTAAACGAATTCAAAATAATAATATTAGCCAAGATGTGACGAGTTTGTCCATGTTGTCTATGCGAACATTACACTCGACACAAACAACAGTTATTTATAATGCTGAATTAGTAGTAACCGCAAAGGACTGCTCCAAAGCGATAACCGGCCTGTCATATAATTATATTACGAACAATTATTTGACGTAAGATTACTCAAGACTGTTCTATGGAGTTTATAATTTGGATTCATCGTGATATCGCTAAGATATTTAAATATCACCGCCCGCTAAAAGGTTTTTAAACTCAGCCGCGATGTGACATTCATTCGGCATTTTTAGCCCACAGGATCTGCCTACGTACAAGAGACAAAGGCACGCATTAGCATACCACGGGGTGGGACAGGGTGTGGCCGAATTAATCACAGGACTCGTGCGCAGGACTAAGGATCGACGCTGGGCGATATATCTTCTCTGTAATGACAACCGATCAGACATTCTTAGCTCGCAACACGAATGACTCGGGCTGTTTATTTAACGCTTAATAATAATTGTAAAACTGCGTTCCGTACAGGCCGCTACAATGGGCATTGGTGATAAGAATGAATGAACGCGACTTCATTCAATTGAGAACTACTATCGAAACATGAAAGCTCGCCCGTGAATGAAGCCAGCAATTGATGAGCCTCGCTCCTGGCCACGATGTCGCGGCGCTGTCGGACCATTGTCGTAACTTATATTACAATCTCGGCCTTGTGCATATGTTGGTAGAACATATGCATAAATCAAGATGGGCTTTGAGCGATTCCCAGCACGAGTTGCATTGTCGACCTTACGCCGTCGCGGATAGGGACAGCGAGAAACGTTAAGTCATAGGCGAGTGGAGATAAAGATGAGCCCGATAAGTAACAAGAGCCACAATAGATCTGAAGGGAATCGTTCCGAGGTTTGATGAATGAGGTGTTGTTATGATGTTTGTGGAGTCTCGCCGAGGCCGGATTCGATCTCCAGTGATTATTTCTTTAAATGTCTCACACGTTAAGCCCAGAGCATTGTTGCCTTTTGGTGCGGGCTTTGTGGCCGAGACGCGGACAAAGCGACGACTTGTGAGGCCTCGCTTTTTGTCTTTCGCGCAACAAAGATGCATGAATTATAAACGCCTCCGATACCTTTCGAACCACCAATGCCTACTTTAGTACGGCAGACAACGCGAAGCCTTCGCTAACGTATTGCATTATACTTGCGAGACTTCGTAAAGTTTTGTTTTGCAAGCAATAATGCATACATAGATGTCTTGAAGCGTCGACGTGTTCGGACAGCTCCGTTTCGTAGCTCCATGCACAGGATGCGCTGGGAGAGGGCGCGGGGCGGGGGCGGGGGCGGGCGGTCGTGTCGTCTCTCGAACAAAGACGGTTAATTGTCGGTTGCCCGACGATAAATCCACGCAACCTCTCATTACCGAACTTATCGAATCGTTCTTAATTGAAATCGAGACTTTTATTTTGACATTAGCTTGACTGACGCAGTTTTGCCATTGTTGAGTCATTCCTGCACAATAATTACAATGCTGAACAGTTTGTTTGAACAGGGTAATCTCGGAAACTACTGGTTCGAATGGTCACGCATTGCTGTGGCTAAGGTTTTTGTTATATTCAATTGTCATTAGTAAGCATTATTATTATTATTGAAACGTTTGTTCTTTTAACACAGTACCATCTATTGAATACCCACTCAATTTAGCTAAAACATAATTTTGACTCTCAGATATACAAATAATAATTCACAATAAAATAATAAGTGATAAATAAACTATTCTATATCTTAAGTTGGAGCTTAGCACTCGTTTTAAAGATAAAACGTAAAAACGGTTCAGTAGTTTCGGAGTTCATCCCGGACATTCGTGACACGTAATTTATATAATATATATATTCTAGGTTTTTACTTATAGTCCTAAGTATTGTAGTTAATTAATTGTAAAATATTAAAAACTTGGAATATTTAACTATAATTTTTTAATATGCTTTATTAAACTTCGTCTTTTGTAAGTCGTTAATTATGTCCAAAAGCAAACGGTAAAGGGCTCGCATAGTATAGTGAGCATGCACATTACAATTAATTAAGTTATGCATCAATATGCAAGGTTTTTTGCAAGGAATTATTTAAATCGCCAATTATAATATAAAACCGATTGCCAAATACGCTTCCCAGTGAGATGTCAATTGCGTGAAGCGCACGTGTTGCGTACACTCGCTAGACGGAAACACATCGCAAAAATATGGCGGAAAGAAAATATCGTTCTCACCTCTCGGTGGAGAGCTCTCGCGTCGGACAGTGATTTATATGAGGTTTATTTGATTCGATTGTATCATCAGAGCGTCATAAATCGTCCCCCTACTTGTTACTTCCCCTCCGAATCGTATCGATATTTCGCCTTGCGATCGTATTATGTCCGTGCTTAGACGAAAAGCGATCCCCGATACACCGGCTTCGCGAACTTGTTTACGGAAACTACTAACTGTATTACTCGCTACGATTACATTACGCTCTGTTGTTGAGCTCTCGATATTTCACAGAGTGTTCGTCGTGTTGGCTTAGGTTACTTAATAAAACATTTGTGCGTTTGTTGTTGACGAAGAGTAAGTGGTTCGTAAGCTTTAAGAATATCCGTCGATTCGCGTGGTCGAAGCCAAAACGGCGGCATGAGTCAGTGCCGCAGCGCCCCACAGCGTGGGCCCCGACCACATTTTTACGCGTCCAAACAAATTAATATACGTTCGGGACTCCTAGACTTGTCAAATTAATTTCTTCCTGAAGACAATTTGTCTCGGGAGGGTAAAAAACTTCCATATCGATTGTTCGCCCATCGGCCCCACTTCTCGGAAGATCCCTTCGCGATCTGCTCTTAATTACGGAAGAAATATTGCCGCTCTATTTGTCTAGGCGAGATCGATGGCAGAGCGAAAGTTTTTGCTACTCCATTTTTGGTTTTGATCGCAATTCGAGAACGCTGCCAAGCTTTCTGAAGCTACATTACGTACAATTAATATCCATTTTGACAATTTTATGACTAATGTCGTGAGTTCCTTCGCGGGATGATGTAATCAGCTCGAACCCAAGTATTTTTTAGCCGAAAGAACTAAACTCCGGTTCGAAGGTAGCTAAAACGCTTTTGTAGCTAATCAAACAAGTGGGGCGTCACGCACGAGCGTCTCAGCGCCGCGTTCAAAATTAAAGTCCGCTTTTTTGAGAACGCCAATCTCGTCGGTCACAGTCGATAAAACTGCTTCGTGACAACTGAGGTTTTCCTGCCTGGATTAAGTTTAGGCTGCCGCACGACGAACAGTTAAGGCACTAATACTATATTACACTAAGTTTTATTACTAATGAGGGTGTAGACTATCAAAGACTTATTTAATAAGCGTTTTTGATAATTTATATAATTTTAATTATTTTCAGTAATCTCCGTAGTGTTAAGAAGTGACGTATGTTGATACATTTGGGAATATTAATCATTCTTTAAAATAGTATATGTAGTTAGATATATGTCGCCTAAAAAATTGTAATTTTTTCAAAGCTTACACGTAAAATGTTTTCGTGCACAGTGGCCCTAACGGAAAGCTCTTTGTACCGGCAAACACCAAAAGTAGGTGGTTCACAATTAGAGCGACTAATGGTCCCGGGAGCACTCGCTCCAGCTCTACACGCTAAGAATTTGAATCTAGCCGATAGATACCCTCGAGAATTTTCTTCGTCGACGTTTTGTGCTGGAAAGAATCTTGTGGCAAAAACATGCCGCCTCTCCGAGCTGAAACAACTGCGCGTAGTTTGACAAATGGATTACAAAATACTTCTATAATATTGTATTGGTTCGTGACATATGTGAGTGACAGGTCCATATTGCGAAGTGTCGGGTGGACTCGTGGCCGCAGACGAGAGGGTTGCTCGCACTAGAAACACTATTTCGGCTTATTCGAGTTGCGTCAAACAAATTTATTTAACCACTGGACAAATTATTATTTCTTATACTAAAAACATTCAATATGCCACGAGGAATAATAAAAAATAGCTTAATCGTTCTGGACAGGCTCGAATTTTACGTTTAACAACATACACATTACTAGTTTTTACGCGTAGCTTCGCCCGTATAATTTTTACCCCGTAACCCATAACAGCCTCCGAGGCCCTGCTATTTCAATGGCAAAATTTACTAAAATCAGTTTTGCGGTTTAGCGTATGAAAACAAACTCACGTGCGCGTTAATAACATTAGCGAGCATGTAGTTTCGGTTACGCGAAGGGGTACTGAAAAGTTATCGCTGTATTCGTACTGAAACAGTGGTAAAATAAGACCGCAGAGAGGGCTGTAGGTTGTAAAACATGGAATTATGCTCGTAACAAGGAAACTTTGAAACAACACTCGCGCGAACGCCGCAGCGTGCGGTCGGGCCCTCACAGACCTCAACCGCGTGTCTTTTGCGTGATGTATTTCGAAGGCCTCTTTAAGTCTCCATCTCTCATCTCTGTCGTTTAATTGTGATGCTGCTTATTCCAGGACTATTCTTCACATTAATTTCTTGATCTTTATCGTTCACGTTCCTGGCACTTTTGTCAGCCATTTTCGATTGTCGATCATATAAATTCACTAAATGTACAGACGCACGATTTCTACTTATTTATTATATATATAGAACGATTCATCCCTTTTTATCGTCCTATCACCTGTGCGGGCTAAGACTATATCGTCGAAGTTAATCGAGACCGTTGTTTCGGAGAACTTTTCGCCCGAAGCTGCACTTTTAATTAAGTCCGATGAAGCGCGGCTTAAGCCAAAATATCAATAAGGGCAACCGCGACAGCTTGTTGAAATCAAATTATAAAGTAGCGGGGGTCGAACCCATGACGCTTGTCGCGGACCCCCGACGAGCCAGAATGTGACAAACGATGCTCACGGTCTAATGATCTCAGGGAAATGTTAATAACTGCACCACTGACTCGTCACTTACGAGGCGTTCGATGATCTCCGCTGGAATAATATGGAATTTTGAATATTTTTAACTAGTTTCTTTAATGGATTACCCGTTTAAAATAGTATTGAAATTCGTATTAATTTCAGATTGCTTCAGCGGCTTACGCGTAAAAAAGTAACGAACAAACTCTTTCATATTTATAACATCACTTAGGCCTATTATTAATGTACAATATCCGGAAAGCAAGCCTGAGGGGCTGTTCTTAATACAAGATTTAAGACAATACAAACACGCATAAAGGTACGAAAGTGCTCGTAACAATAATATAAGAGCCCGCAGATTGATTTTATTGCATTAGTGACCCCGCACATCTGTAATTAAAACAATAACTGAGTCAGCCCCCCCTCCCCCCGGGAAGACGTGCAACCCTTCCACTTATTGCTAATATCCTGACGCTGCCATTGTTCAAATTATATGTTGTTTATTTACTCATCAAAACCGATACAGCGATTTAAACAAGAAAGTTAGAACACACTTAGCTTCTGGTATGGTAATATCAGAGGAACCGAATAATTTTTATAATTCTAATTCTCTACCATTTAACATGTTTTTTTAGTATACACCAAACGTTTCTACAATATACGTAATATTATGTGAGTGGACGCGAGTCCGTCGGCCGCAGAGCAGCGCGAAGGGAGCCGTGTACATACGGTAATCTCGTTAAATTTATATACAAGTGTTGACATTATGGCCGGGATTAGTCCTAACGCAGTGTGACTGCGCTCAAATTGACCACATATGGCGTCCCATTACCCTCTGTTACCGGGATGCCAGTCGACTGTACTGTAATAAATGGCATTTGTTGGGTTTTTAAACTTAACAATTTATTGCTCATCTAGCCGTTACGTTGGAGGCGCATTTACGAAGCCCGGCCCTATTTTGAACGCCGCAGAACACACTGTGTCGACTACTTTCCGCCACAAACGTAATCAAATAAACTGCGTTGAGCTAAATATTTACACAAGCATGCAAGATGCAAGATACGTCACACAGGACAAAATTAATCATTTACGTAGAACTGATAGGTATTATCGCTCTTTCAGACGATACAGACAAGACAGTTTGAAATGTGGCTTAATTGGAATACAATTACACGAGTCTACTAGCCCCTTTATTTTGAAACGCACTTGTAAAAACAAAATAAAACACTGATTTGCATTTGAAATATTTGCAACAAATATTGTTTGAACGCCAAGTTCGTTTTGTGCCCGAACAATACGAGTCAAAACGCATGAGTCCGGAGCAATTTGTTTACACTAGAAACTAGTTATCTTTCTCCTTTGTTGAAATAAAAATTAGTAATTTTATTCACGCCGTAGCAAAGGGTGCGTTCTCCCCAGTGTTGCCTGTGTCACAGAGTGAAACAGTCGAGTTGAACAGCGCTTCGTCGTTCCAGCGGGGTAACGCTTATTGTTCGGACGTCAGTTAGGCTGTGGCGTATTTTCGTTAAGGCATGGGGACAACCGTGACGAAATTCGTGTGGGGTATTGATGCAACCCTTCCACGCACCGCGGTTGCGGCGGCGATGCTGTGTACTGCGATTTACTGCTTCGCTACTTTAAAACATCTACTCGATATGAAATTTCTCAGTAGATAATAAACTAAATATTACGATTCTTTAATGATTTTTTATCAAAACGAATACACTCTACTTTGCATTATTTATATATAAGAGCAGCATTTTAAAGTACATTTTGAAACGAATCTATTGAACGATGAAATGCCTATAATTTAACAAGTACTCTGTCGCAGAATTGTGAGTAGTTAAAAAGTCCAAGCATCAAGTGAAGGGGTCGCAGCATCGGCAACCCTACGTGCAAGCGTGAAACGCGCGCAATAAATGCCTTTGTATTGCGGCCTGTTGACTTTCCGCCGAAACCGCTAACAATACACACCGTATCTCGCTATTTTTTCTCTTTATTACAAAAAGTATAGCACGCAGAAGTTGAATATCACATAAATTTACTCAGTATTTATCATTTTTATTCTGTGAGCACTTCGTATGGTTTCCGACATATTAAGTAAATGACTACCTATCACATTATCCATCTACCCTTAAATCAGACAGATGGCTAAACGAAATCCCGGTCAACAGTAGACTATCAAGATACGTCTACCCTCCCATTATACACATTTGCCGAATTTGACAACCATTGGCAGGTACACTGACGGCCTCAAATTGTCACAGTCGTTAGTTAGTCGTCACGACTGTACGTGTCTCTTGGTGTAACGCTAAGGATACACTAAAATAGGCTCATAACTTAAACTAGGCAAGCTGTCACAATTTCTTATTAAAGCTAGAGAAGTATTGGATAAATATGTATTTTTTCCCGCATTGACATTGTTAATTCTGAAAGCTAAGTATTCCTTTTATTTGAGTCACGTAAACTATAAGGTAAACACATAAACACGTCCAAAGGCTCGAAATAAAAATAAAGAGGTCGGCAGCACATCACTAAATAATCGATGTCACGGATCGATGAACGAGCTTTCACCTACCGTGGAGTGAACCTCAGCTCGTCCGTCGCAGACAAACATACAAAAACGCCAAGCACAAACCAGTACCGACAGGTGGCTGCGCTTATTATAGTTACGTAATTTACATCGCGACCATTAACATTCCTCTTAATAGAGCACGCAATGCGTACGCAAACCTTTCCGTGCGTCGTCTAAAAAATTCTAAAGTTTAATTAGCACACCGGGCCAAAATTCAAAGCCATAAAAGTACATAGAAATATTAATTAGCTCACTCGGAATGGGTTTTCTGTAATAATAACGTATTTGTCTTCTTTCAATATTAAAATACGTTATTAACGATATTATTACGAGAATTGTGCTCGGTTAATAGGGTTTTTGTTGTATTTACAGAAATGGGCTTAATTATGGCGTGCCGATGCTAATATCACGTTAGAAATTAAATTAGAAAATATTGGGAAAGAATATTATAAGTTATATTTTTCGTATACGAGGATCGTCTTACAGCTGACGATTATTAGTTGAAAAACCAAATGAAAATTCCAAAACCCAATGAACAATTACAACTGACAGGAAATCGTTAATGAGAATGATTAAGGCATCGGGCCGGGGCCGAGATAATTTGGCGAAAGGCTTGTGAAGGAATTTCAGGCGTCTATTAATCAACTCGTTGCTTCATCGCGCGATTATAAGCTTTTAACAGAGGGTGCAGCGGCTCTATATAAATTAGCTGGTGATGAAAACACCTCTAGTGATGTGCCCAGACGAGTTGGTCGATAAACAGGTGTAATTTGGTGAAATTTGTTCTTCAAAATATGTTTCGACTGCATTATGATACTTAAAAGGATTGTTTATGGTTATCTAGTCTATAAAAGCCCTTGAGGCATACTTATTTAATCTAGGAAAATAAAAACAATAAATTAAATATGATAAAACCTTTCTCGAGGCCTTGTAATGACTGTCTACAATCAACACACGATTTATTAATGTAAATCCGAATTGTTTTTACGTTCCAACTTCTTGCGAATGTTAATTAAAGACTGCAACACATCGACAGCGACAAACGGCGGTGTCGATATGCAAATATCGACTAGCGGTCATCTCGCGCAACCCTTCGCCTGCATGGCCCCGGGCGCTCCCGAACGGTTAACTAAATTAAAGTGAGTGTGAACGCTGCAGGGTTAACTATTCCATTTCGTTTATTGCGTACAATTCGCTCTTAACCCTTCGCTGCTTAATAAAGATATAGAGGCCTATTAGCGCTCAGGAGACGGCACTTTTAAATTGGCCAACGCGAGGGTCGCAGTTGCTTATTTAATTACACCGCGTGCGAGCGGCGCCGGGGTCCCAAGCATATGCCGCGCGGAACAAACGGAACAAAAGCAAGATGGCAATTGTCAGAGGACGTCGTCAGTGAGACATACCGATACTTCCGAGGGACCATCTCGATTTCTAGACTTTAAATATTGTCAAGTATATTCATCTGACCGCCTTTAAGCTCCGCTGTGTACTTATCCAAACTATAAATCACTCCTAAATATCTAGTAAATAGTTTCACTGGCTTCAGCTTAAGAGTAAATTATTCCCGCGTGATTAATTCAAACAACTTATTATTAATCTTTATGCCAGTTGGGAGAAAATGAAGCCTAAGTACCTCATCCTCTTTTCAATTAGCAATGGCATCCGTCGACCGATGGACCACGCCTATTATAATTTTATTAAAATCAGTTTATTTTGGAAATTGCTGAGTGCGTATCGGTATTTTTATCTAAATACGACGGGCAAGAGACAGGAACAGTGTTATGGACTATGTGATATGATTATTCATAAGTTGAATGCAACTGCAA
>JAOSYY010000014.1:10651802-10666226 GCA_025727935.1 Hebomoia glaucippe
TATGTCTGTTTTACCTTTGCTTCCTAATGAATCGCTTCTGTTGTCTGTGTACAATGAAACACAATTTATATTTCCCCTATTTTGACAAACAGCTGACGTGATAAGGAGTACCTTATTGTCTATTTCTATTAACCTGATATAAAATAAATATTCCGCACGGACGAAGTCGCGGGCACAGTTGGTTTTATTTAAATATGAATCGTGTAGGCAAGAAGATATATACAATTGACTTATTATTAAATTACATATATAAAATTAGATGCGCCGACCACGCGTCGCTGTGGCTGAGGTGTTTGTTATATTAAATTGTAGTTTAAGCATTATTATTATTATTGAAACGTTTGTGCTTTTAACAGTGCCATCTATTGAATACCTACTCGATTTAGTCAACAGATAAAGTCATCTGTTAGAATCGTTTGGAGTTAAAAGATGCAAATAATAATTCACAATAAAATAACATTGCGACTATAAATGGAGCATAGAACTCATTTTAAAGAAAAAAACGTTAAAATCGGTTCAGTAGTTTCGGAGTTCATCCCGGACAAACAACGTGACACGTAATTTATATATATATCTAAGTATATACCTAACTTACAGGTAAACACAAAATCACTGTGATAGGAATAAAAATATATATATTTATTTAATAAAACATCTTAATCTATACCAATTACTATTTCAAAATCTACAGGATATATATAATACAATAATGTAATTTCTAGAGGTTGTAAATAGAGAAGCGCGTTAGCTATGTATCGATTTTAGCAACGCGAATCGTAAAACGACTGCGTATTTTTACTGAGTTAACTGGTTAGGGGCGGGCACAAATTAACTCATAAATGCATATCATTAAGTGGTTTAAACAGAGGGTAATTACAGTATTCCTCAGCTAATGCTTGCTTTTAGAATATATTAAGTTAGTTCAAATCCGATTTGTATATGTTTGCTCAGCGCGTTACGAGATTGTGCAAGAGCGTCGCGACTGGCAACACGAAACCGTAATTATTTTTCCGAAGCATCCTTAATGTGGAACAGCGACGCCAATCCATTGAGAGTGATTTGTGTAGGTCACCGAAAGGTCACTGGTTCGAATTACTAATGCGATTCATCTAATTAAATATTTACCGATTTTGCTAACACTTCCCAACGATATTTTTAGCTTCTTCGCATTGGCCTTATTTCCTTTGGATTTACGACTGCTTAATGACCATTTAAATATCACGCGGAGCGAGAACATTACTATATGTCTTGCGCAAGGACATATTTTATTGTGGTTGATATGTAGATACATATAGATAAACCTTAAGTGTCCATTTTTATTACCAAAATGACAGATTTCCTCACATATACATAAAAAACAACTATCAATTATAACAGAAACACACTTTGCAAAAATGTCTGTTTGTTCCTGCTAATTTGTGAAACGACTCTAACCATTTTAATGGGGCTTTCAGTCAGTTTGTCAGACGCCTCTCAATGAGAAGGCGCAAAGGGTTGTCCTATTATTTTAAACAGGACTCCTTCCGCGCTTCACGGTCGTTTGAAAGTCATTCAGTAGTTATCAAATTATACGCATTTCGTTTCAGTTATTAGCCACTACCCATCTGCCCGCGCCTCGCCACCCCACGCCCGCATCTTATCGACGAAGATCTCAACGTCTTAAGACAAGCGTGGCGCATACAACGATATTTAGCTTAATAAAATCCACAGGTAGGGTGGCTCCACCCCGCCCGCGCAATGTGAGCTCTACGAGCGGGCGACAGGGTCCACTTTGAGGCCGGCGCGCGCGGCGGATAATTGATATGGTATCTGCTCGTTACGCAAGGTGTCCCGCAAGGTGCGCGCCGACCGTTGTGCCCGTAATGACACCGTGACAACTGATTAGTGACCCCGCATCACGGCCACTTTCTTCGATACACTTTATTTCGTCTATTAGCCGCGATCGAGATGTCAGGGTAACGAGCGCGTCCAATCACTTGACGCCTCTATCCTGCGTCTGCTCGTCACGAGACATGGCCCGATGACGTCATAGAGCCGCGTCTAACTCGTTCCAGCGATTGAACCAGAATTAGGTTTTCCAATCCGCGTACTAGATTTACGAGGCGCAGTCGCTACAAATTCTTGTCAAATTGCCTATGTTGTTGGTTAGCAAATAACTCGTTCACGTGTTAGCGGGTTCTCTCCGTTGCGTAATTACTGGAATCATTTATTGTGTGTACCCACTGGGCGGCCAAAATGCAAATTGATTATTTTCATTCAATAAATAATTTTATTCAAAAATGGAGTATCAGGTTTTAATCATTCGATTTTTATAAAAGTAAGCTCATAGTTAAATGAATAGAAATTTGTAGACGCGCAGTGAGTAAGGCTGCTAAGTAGCGGGGCTGGAGGAATACAAGTTCTGGTTCCAGACTCGGCCGCAGACTACGAATGCGTACAGCCGTAGTACAACAAATTTGTTATTAATCACTAATCGAACACGCGGTTCAAAAAGATTAGTTTTGGCGTAACATATAATTAAATTTAAGGTTTGGTTCGAAGGCAACAAAAGATAATACGCATTACAAAACATAATCTTACCTAACACACGGCTTAACTGAATTAACTTTTAAGACTTAGCTGAGCATTTTTCCATATCAGCTCTTGCTGTGTCGCCTGTGTCAACTCACGTCTAAGATACGGGTGTTAGTCTAAAAGAAAAAGTCTAAGCAACGAAAAATTAATAAAAGAACCGAACGTACGCAGATTATTCGGAGTCGTGACAAATAATATATATAGTTGGTAGTTTGTCTCTGTCACAATGAATTTATTTTTCTAAATTAAATCTTGTCGGATCTAAATGAACGAGGAGTACGTTATAGAATAATTAACTTTTAAGACTTCGTCTCGTAGATTCTTTTCCAAAACATCGGGATACATTTCAAAATTCTATTGAAATCGGTTAACCGGTTTTGAAGATTGGGAAGTAGTGCTAAGAAATAAGAATATAATTTTTTTCATTTGGCTTGAATTATTTTTTAATTACCCTTACTAACAATAATCTATGTTTTTGATAAGATAACATAAGATATGAACCGGTCCATTACTTCAGCTTAAGAGACAGGTCGGAATAATTGTTTCGTTAGGGGTTTTACGCGTCTTAGAATACGGGTCTATGAGCAATTACTGGCTGCAAAAACTTAATTGAATAAACATGAAATCCGCGACAGGAGTTAAGGTGCGGGTGATGGCATTCTAATGGAGTGACGCGAGCCCCGGCCAGGGCCCGGACCCCGGGGCTCGGGGCCCACCTGATCGCCGAACAAAAACGGCTCGCAGCAAGCCGGGTGCGCTTATTAAATGATTGCTTGCGAGCAATTTTGAAAGTTTTTGCGAATAATTTGTTGTTACAAAAACGTAAAGGTGCAATCGACAAAAACGCCACGGTAGCCGGTGCGCGGCCATTACGGGGCTCCATTAATATCCTGGCGATATTCAATTACTTTGGCCATTAAATAATAAAGAATGAAGATTTTATGGGACCAGTCGTTTACTACTTTTGCATTTGACTTTTTGCAACTTTGCGTTCGACCGTTGTTCTGCTGATCGCTCCGGTTGTTACGGGTAGGGCTCCAGCGACAGCGCGTACAGTTTGTACGGTGAGCTTATGATGAAGTTCGTGTCTATTTAGAAATGGTTGTTTTTTCAAGTTTGCCGCGTATGTCTGGAGCATCGTTACGTCTATTTTAATTTGAAAGTTTAAAAGATATCTAAACGAAATGGTGCGTAATTCCGTGTAGTTTTTCTCATTATAGGTTAACTTACGGTCATTGAATTATTCCCCTTCGCGACTGTCAAAGTTTGTCAAATGTTTTTGTCTGAGAGACATATACGGGACGCGTTCGTGCCGGTGGCTCCTTATTGTGCCGCTTACGCGATGGCCGTGACATTTATTAACGTCCAGAAGGGTTGCTTAAGAATTTCACTGACTGCACAGCCGGGGGTGCTGGGACAACGACCTCGGACTCAATATCGTGTACCTTACGACACGATGTCTGCAGAGCGCTAGGAAATTACTTATCACTTCTTAACTCGGGTGTATTTTAAAACGTAGAAAAAAATATTTAAATAAGGTTAACATCTGAATAATAACCGTACACAAAACACAATAAAACAGGTTTGTAATTGAAATAGTATAAAATCTCTTCTATGATACGTTCTATGTGAACGAGAATTACCTTAGTTGGCCGACTTTTACAAATTAGTATGATTCAGTTTCAATATAATCTAACTGGAGTGATAAAGAAAATGAACGCGAATCAAAACTGAATGAAACAAGCTCAAACAGCCATCAGCGATTCCTCGAACGTCATTTGTTCCACGTTAGTCTGATCGCGTGACGCTGACACCGGCGCTTGTCCCGACCCGAGGCCTTAAGACAACACTTGAGCCCGGCGGACTCCTCAAAATTTATCAACTTTTGTCGTCTCCCACCGTTCGAATTCATTACCGTGGTCATAAAACAGCAATATTTATAAACCGACGATCCCCATCAATCGCTGGATATTGTCCTGTCAAAAAGTGATAGAAAAATGCATTATTAAGCCCCATAACCGTTCCCCGTTATCGTTATAGTAAGCAGCGTACCCTTTGAAAGGCAGTGTAAATTACGCGAAAGATCGCCAGCTTACCCCCATTGTCCGGCGGCGGGCTACTTTGGGGCGACTGCAAGCCGAAATTGGGTATTTCGAACTTCGCATGTGTCATTTATCACGGCTCCCTTCGCAAAAAATGCATCTAACCCTATTTAAAAAACTACACCCCGTCTAATCCGACCTGCACCCAGCGGGCACGCTCGGGCCTGCGCGGCCGAATGCACGCCACGCTGTGCATTCCTCGTTACACTTGATGCACTATTTAAACCTTCGAAAGTACGCAGCAATGTACGGCTAAACTCGCGTAGGATCGAACCGAGGTTCGCTAAGAGCACAATAGAGCAAATAAATATTGGATGAATAGAACAGAGATAATCCTTATTAAGCGAAATCGAATATTAAATACAGGATCGTGAATGATCACTTTATGAAAAATATTTACCCACAATCTGTTTGGAAACGAGCGCTCTTTTTATTAAGCACCGGCAAAACGTAGAGCTGAGGCACGGTATGGACTTAAACTTCGACTTGGCATAACTCTCGTAGATATTATGGCTAGGTGTTCGGTCAGGAAATATAAATAGGCAAATTAGTGAATTGATTCGCAATCAGCGGGCACCGAGCGGGCGCGCCGCATCTCGCCCGTGCCTATTCACCGTAAGAGACGAAATTAAGACGGCCACGTGTCGTATTAAAAGCCGCCGCGACACAAAGAGTCCGGAGCGCAATTTTGCGGCTAAAATTTTCAATATTTTGGTTGGCGCACGTGCGCGCGTGCCGTCAGTTAGCCCCCCGCAGCTTTATTTTTTATTATTTTCATAATTCACATTTCATAACAACTGGGAGGCGTTTCGCACGGCTAGTCGTGGAAACACTCCGCGCGTTTAGCGGAGTCAACGCCGCGCCGGGAAACGTGGCGTTGTTACACCTGAAGCCCTGTCCTTTTATTAAAGCAAAGTTGTATAGTCAAGTCGTTTCACGCCAGAGATTTCGAGTTCGACGCCCCGGATCTTCAGGATGACGACATCGTTTGGACGGGAAAAATATCATAAAAATGTGTCTCTTGACTTCTAGATACTGCAAAAAACATTAAGCTGATCTAAGATCCCGCCGTATTTTAAGAAAACAACTTGCGAGAGCATTCGGTGGCAGGAGCGCTCGTGTGCGCTCGCCCTAAGGCAGTGCACTCGTGGGCCCGTTTTTATTTATGTAACATCTCAGTGCACGTTTTGTGATCCACTTTATCAAACGCTTTACCGAGACCGCCCTGGGGTTGAAATGACTTCAATATAATTTTGCTAGTGCTCTTATGACGTTGTTACGGCTTATTGTGTTTTTTTGCAGGATTAGCTAAACGGCGGGGGCTCAGTAAAAAGATTGACGAACGCTCCCGTCGCCCTTTACTGCAGCGTGGAGACGTTCGGCTTTTTTGGATAAGCGGTATCGTATCGTGTCGTCGCAAACATCACATCGATCCGCGCTATTTCTGCGTATCGTTGTGTCCGGTGTAATTCGAAACAATATTTAAACCAAACAAAAAGTACCACAGCCATCTCTCTAAACAAACGCACGTTGTTTTTTATTTTCCGACGCTTCATGCGAAACGAAAGTGATCAGATTCGACTCGGAAGCGCGTTCCTTTAATTTTATTTCGCTGTACAAATGTACAAATTAATTTGCGGATAAATTTTCCTTTATGGCCGATTCTAGTCGCGTGGGGAGAGCCGGGGCTCGAGGGGTAGCGTTTACTTTTTTATCGGATGTACTTAGAGCGTGGCCGTGGGGTGCCTCGGCTTTAATACTTCCTTCTTACGTGACGTCATTGCCTCGGCCCTGCGTCGCGCGGGCGAAGGCCTGTTCTGGATGGCGTACCTGCGCGGGTGCCTCGCGAGCTGTAATTGGAAGCTATACGACATTAGTTGTGCCCGCGCTATAAAGAGCTCGCTCGCCCTCGCCGCGAGGAGCTGAATTAAACGCAAAATGAAAACAGACAGAAACAAACCCCGCAAAAAGTTTACCCCACAGCTCCGCGGCTCACGTAAAATGTAATGGCAAATTACTCTAAAATAAAAAAGCCTCCCTCGAGCGAGGAGCGAACCCTACCGCTGCGCCGATTCGGCGAAGGCTCCCCAGGCGCGGACACCGAAATTGCGCTCCGGTGCACCTCTCGATGTGCACACATTCCTATTACGGGATACGGCAATAAAAGTTGAGCGATTTTAATTGAAGTCGCTCCCCGTAAGCCCCGGCCTCCGCCTCGGGCGCATCGTATTCTTTTTGCCATCATCTGCGGAGTCTGTTACCTACGACTTTTGCGCTGAGTGGACGTACAGCGCAATATTGATAAGAATTCCCCCCCGGGGCGGGCACCAGGTGACATAATTCATAGTTAAGTAGTGCGTGATTTATTGGGCAAAAGTAAAAACGATGGCCACAAACACATTATCTCCGTGTCTCGTTGTCGCCATAAAGCTTCTATTTTTAACGACTTCGAAATAATTAAATAGCTGTTATGCAAATGCGACGCCTCAGCGATTCATCAAACGTGTATTCGCGTTCGTAGAAACAAATTATTGCGTCTATAAATCTTATAAACCAATACGGAATATCGGCCGAGTGGCGGAAAACAAACACTCGTTAATTCATTTCAATAATTAAACTTTAAAAGCCTCTCGCTTTGGAAGACCACTGCTGAGTCTGCCCCGAACGTTCAGATATAAGAAACTATCACGAACGATTGTGGGAATGAGATGACGAAACCCAAAGATTTTCGCTATTAACGTCAACCTAGAGCCAGCTCCCATATCTCGGCGGCGTGATTTATTGTGTATCGACGAGTGGAATGTTCAGACGCCAGGAGGCGATCTGTCGACTGGAAGTGGACCTTAGCGCCGAGGGCGCAGGGCCCGCATTGGCGCGCGGGCGCACGCTTCGTTGAAGCGACGGCGCGGCCGAGTGTTCAGTACATTTTATATCCACAGTTCTGAGGTTGTAAATAAAATTTCGAGGCTCAAGATTAACATTACTGATTTATTTATTTGTAAGTTATGATCGATGGTGGAAGTTTTTCACTTACCCATAAAGATATTTGAATAATTTTAGATAAGACAGTTCATTTGTAACCGCGCGAGCGGCGAACGTACCGATTTTTGTATTTTTTCGACAAATTAACTAATTACTAATTAGAGATTTATTAGTTAGGAAATCCTCTTAACTTTTACGAAGATCTCAAGGTGTTTAAACTGTAACATATTTATGGAATTTTGTCCAGAAACGTAAAACTAGACGCATCAGCTCGAGTGCGGCTTTTAATGATCTTTTATTGCAACGGACACTTGAGCGTACGAAATTGTCAAATCTTCCGGGCGAAGGGCCCAAGGTGAAGCAACTGTCCTTGAAATGGTTATTTTTTAACTTCCCCGTCCCGAATTAAGCTGGGGCGGAGATTTAGAGGCACTTGCGAGTGAATCTCGTTTTATATTGATTGTAGGTAATTTTTTCTCTATGCATCGTTGCTTGCCTGATTTAGTTTTATGCCCGTTGGGGTCGACGCGCGGCGGGCTAATCGATTGATTATTTTATTAGCTTTGTGGGACCGTCTCCTGACTGACTTTGAAGAAAGAACAGCGGATTCTGTATTCTACGCAATGTAAATATTGCAAGTTTGCCCTGCAACTCCGCGATCGGGCGCGGTCGTGGCAACTGGCTGGGGACAGACTCGTATCAAGTCTCTTGGCAACTATTTACCTAAGTTGCCAAACTGTGCAAACGATATCGGCCGATTAAAACTAAACATACAGCTAATTTAATTTCACAAGAGTCATATGATACACGTCCTCGTAAGTAAAATGTACGTCAATATGTTTTTTTTATAAAATAGGCGATAAATTTAAAAAATGTACAAATTTATATCGCAGGAGAGCATTGTGAAGAGAAACATTACACCCACTGCTACCGACGCCAACAAAACCGCTCGGTACCTGCTTCTACCATTAGCGCCGTTGCCTCTCGTCGGAATTACGAAAGTACATTTAGCTGCGCTCCAGCAACACGTTGTAAACTCATATTAAAGTTAAGGGTTATAACTATCATAAAGATCCAAGTTTACATCAAATTACCCAAGTATTGACATTTCGTCGCGCACTCACTGTGCAAGTGGCACACGGTGCATCTGTGTAACGGCCTGTTACTTTTGACGACGTTTTTAAGTTACACTAACTATTATAAACTGTAAATAGGGTACAAATTTGGCTAAAAAATATTTAGATAAATCATTTTTTTATAAAATCAAATTTTATATAAAATCAAATCAAAAATATAACGTTAACGATCTTGAAGTAGTCGCGCAACATCGCTCGTGCGCAGTGGGTGAGCCGTCATAAACAGTACATTATCAAATATGCATTTACATAATTGATAGAAGAGTACCGTTGCAGCTCTAATGAAGT
Source organism: Hebomoia glaucippe (assembly GCA_025727935.1). Taxonomy (NCBI): domain Eukaryota; kingdom Metazoa; phylum Arthropoda; class Insecta; order Lepidoptera; family Pieridae; genus Hebomoia; species Hebomoia glaucippe. Next base: position 10,660,885 of record JAOSYY010000014.1, read on the forward strand.
GTTTCACCGTTTTCTAATACATATGTTTGCTTTCCAATATTTTATGTATGCATTTTCATTAGTGTCTAAGTGGATGTGAAGTCGCCCGAGTCCGCGTCGTCCGTCTACGGTCGAGTGTTTGTTTGTATGTATGTGAGCGCTTCTTCGAGTACTTCCTAAAGTACTAAACTAGAAAGATAAACTTCTTAGAAATTCATGTAGGAGGAGTACTAGGCGTTAAAGCTTTATAAACAGACAACACGATCGCTGTAATTTATATATGATGTTCTGATATTGACTTTTAATTAATTTTAAAGATGGCGTTGTGAACAGCGAGCAAAGGCATGGAAAAATAACACGAAACATTACATCTTCCGGCTAATGGTGCCTTCAATCTTGGGATTTGACATTAATTCGTCGCTATCGGTCGCGAAGCCTTGACGAGCGGTTTCAAATGTCTAGCGAAGCTAATAATTATCGAACTAACGAAACAACATTTTAAAACCACTCAAAAACATGCAAAATAAACAATTTATTGTTTTAATTTTCGAACCGATCCAATAAAATAAACGATAAAGACAATTAATGAATATTTAGAAGAATATCAAAATCGTTAAGAGCTCACGACAACCTTCACCCAGATCGCGCTATTTACATTTAAATCGGGCGACATTCTCCAACACTTGTCGCGCGTGATATATCGATGCCGCATACAGCCTCCGCGCCCGGCGCCGCCCGGCGGAGGCCTCGCAGCCAAAGCGCTCATTCGCGAAGCACCTTGCGCGCCCGCTTGCAATCTCACGGAATAGACCTAAGTTGCGCATTGTTCTGCGACACGTCGTGGGCGTGTTCGCGACGCGGCCTGCGCTGGCGCCTGCGGCTTTCCTCACTTCGATCGCTCACCAAAATTAAAACCTACCAGAACAGATCACAGTTTATACAAAATTTTGTATAGCGAAGCAGCCAGTGATGTCTCCGGATGCATATGTTTACCGTTTACCGTTATAACTGCATACCGGTAAATTTTCCAATTGGCTTTCTTCTAAGCGTATAGAGATACATTTGATTCTATACCTGTTGGGTGAAATGTCGTTTGTTTGTTTTGAATAATTAATGTCATCATTTTGTGTCGATCTACTTCGAGCGCGTTTGCGATGAAAGCAGTACTATAACATTTACAAGTCAGCGTTGAGCAATCCGCCCGTGCGTCTGTCTGCCCGTCTCACAAATAAAGGAGATTTGCGAGGCGCGCCTTGTTATCCCTCGGCCATGTTTACAAGCGATGCGTCCGCTGGCAGCTTGTCAATTACTCATATTTACGCCGAAGTCTGTTCGCGTCCATAACTTCACTCGTGATTGTCGGCCGAGGTGCCTCGCGGTCCAGTTGAGTGTAGGTGTACCAAAAGCTAAATAACTCAGCTAGGATCGTTGGTTTGCGTCTGCGCAAGGAACGTCATACGTGCAGGAACATGCCGTAATCAATATAATTGTGGCAGAACTGGCAGTACCGCACATTTAATACAAATAATTAATCTGCGATATCCGCGGAATGTTTAGTAATAATAGCAATTACTGAGCGATTACTCGTAATAAGTGGCGATAAATCAGAGATCTGCGAGGCGGTGCGCTTGCGCAATCGCCAATGCCACAGACGAGATCGCCCACGCGTGGGCCTGCAAGGTGCACTCATCACCCTTGCAGTCGTCACCGACGCCCATGCGAGCTAGACGGTGACGGAAGTTCAACTCGTAGCCCGATACGTTGCGTAAAATGCGGCAGCACCTTTAGGAGGCTCCCTTCAGAGGTGGTACTCGTATACGAACCACACAGGAATTATTTTGTGTGTATTTTAAACCTCAATTAGCGCCGATGTTACAATAATGAGCTTTAGATTTAGTGACTGCGTCTCCCTGAAAAATCCCTCCGCCTCCCCCTCGGTCGTCAATTATTAAGAGAGGGTTAAGTTAACCCTTATCGTTAAGCCTTTGAGGAAAATGATCGAATTAAATTTACTTGCTTAAATATTAAGCACTTAATCAAAGTAGAGAACGGGAATATTTTCTTTTAAATCTCCACGGTCTCGCACTTGTCCGCGATGAAAAGCTGGGAACCGCTCTGAAGCAATGGCGCAAAAATGCAACTGAAAATAACTTTATCTGCGTTAATTCATTAAACGTTTCGAGGATAAGGCGGTTGCGCAATGCCAGCCATCCCAGCTATGTACCGTTAACATATCTCAGCGTAGCCAATAAAAACACATGACTTCGAGACTATTACACGTGCTCCGAGAGCTAACAAAGACTATTCGGACGGATGGAACCTTCGCGACGGCCGCGACGGGCGCGGAGCGCACTGCGGCTGCTGGACTCGGCCTGGCTCTGCACTTGTCAATCAGCAGCTACCGACAGTGTGAGCACTGGGCCGAGGACCACTTCTAAAATGAAAAACTTACTCCTGTGATATGTTGTCGGTGTCACTTAATAAAGTGGCAGTAATTAGTCAACATAAAAAGTGGGCAGAGGTGGACGGCGTTATGGCAGAATAAACATACATAATAGTAATGGCCGTCTATTAATCACGGCGCGGTTGTTTCAGTAAACGGTCGGTCTACGAATTAATCTTTGTCCGCAGTAGAAATCGCTGCAGGCGTTTCCCGCGTTGTATCGCTGTAGGCCCAAATAATTCAATTAGTTCTCACAATAATCGCACTGCGGATGCATTTAGGCGATACACTTCATTACTTTAACTACTTGTCGCCTTTTCGAATTATTATTTTTACATTATCGTTTCGAGTTTCGTTTCTCGATATGTACACAACGTCTTCGGGATTATCACATCACCTCAGCTCATATGGTCTCATTAATCAGAACTCGTTTAGGAAGCATCTCATTTTGATTCGCAGCACAGTGCTAAAAATTTCCAGCGTGAATTAATGGACAGCGCGTCGAGCTACCGTTTCTGTCCAATGAGGATATCGAAGGATGCCATTTGTCGTCAGTTCCTTAACAATCGCGTCCTTTTCTCACTTCAATTGTAATAATGCGCACGCAATTGTCGACGTTTAATTAAATAGTAAATTTTAATTGGCAACAAATTAATTAATTTAAAGCCGAGCATGTGTGTTAGAACGGCTCTAGATAGAAGGGAAATAGCCGATACTTAGAAGGGAATGTCGTCGGGACCGGTTTAACCGGTTCACTTAATATATGTTTGATTTGCAACTAAGTCGGTTGTCGACTGCTTTTTTTAAGTGAGGAAGTACTGAATGTGTTCGTAAAAAATTACGTCAAACAAAGAAATACGATAAATATTCCACCTACAAATCGTGTCAGAAATCAGTGCACTTGAGATTTTTTTGTTACAATTTTAAATACAATCTCCGTAAAAGCCGCCGTGACATGTTTCCTCCCACCCAATTCATACACATAAAATTAGTAAAGGCCCCAAAATGTATTATTGTAAACAAGAAAGTACCTGTTCGTAAAACAAGACGCGCTCTCCCCGTCGCTGCCCTCCTGGTACCGAGGAGGCGAAATGGCACTTCGAGATCACTATTAGCGATATAGCCGATTTTGTTTTATTATAATTTATGAATTCTATTTCCTGCCGTCGGGACAACGTCGCCATGGCGACCGAGGACGGAGCTGCAGCTACAGTAATACCATGACAAACGGCGTGAAACAAACCCGCGGCGCAATCGCCTGTTGGAGACAACAATAAACAAGGCTCAGCCGAACGTTACGAGCGGCTGAAAATATCGATAATCCTTATTGGCGCGTTATGCGAAGTCGCGAACCGAACCCACTACTCCGTCGCGGGCTAACGGCCATCACCACGGCTCGCTCGCAACCCGGATCTTTCTACGACTCCGAAATATATTACACCCATAAAAAAACCTCGAGCCATCGAACGTATCATAAAAATAGATGTACAATCGTCAATATACTTGCGCTCTGAGTGAATCGCGCTCCGCTCTGACCCTTCGGCCGTCGACATACGAGCGACGCCCGCCGTGCCCGCCATTTGTAACTGTGTCGTGAGTGTGTCAATAATTCAAGATTACTGCGGGATAGGAGGATTTTTTAGAATTCGTTTAGGTGTTTAAGAAAATCAAGAAATAGGAAACGATTCAGTCAGTCAGCTCGGAGCTCCGCGCGAAGCCGCGTGGCGACTGCAGCGTAGTGTTCAGATATTATATATGACTATGAGGCTTGATACAAACATAAATGAACCACTCGTCTGCTTCCTCGAATTTATTTCAGTCTACAATGTATGAACTACTGAATACGAGTTAAAACATAATTGACTTTTCCAATACGAGAAATACTTTTTGCGCTGGGTCGGATTATGTTGTGCTTGAATTTTTCCAAGCATAAAATGAAGTGAAATTATTTAGTGGAGTGGGTTCCGTAAGCAGAGGGCTGTCAAAAAAATAACGTTTCACATTTAAAAAGAATTATAGGAATGAGGATCGTACGTGCTGTCGCGAAGGGAGACGGGACGGCTAGTGAGGCGCCGCCTGTCGATACTTTCATGTCGACGTTTGTCGCCGACGTTTGTGTCCTAACGATCAACTTTATTCTTTGTATAGGACCTAAAAGCTACCCTTTCAAATACGCACACATGTTTTTATCCGTATCAGTTTACTACCGAAATATACCAGATCACTAACGAATCGACAAGACGCCGACGTAAATTGATTTTTTTATATTGTTCACAAATGTATTCGTATACCGGTTTCCCAAAAGTGTCTCTTGCAACGATGTTCGTTTCCGTAAACGGCGTGTTGCACAACATAGTCGACGCTGTCGTCACATCACTAGCGTCGTGGTTTTTGTTTACGATATCTCATGTCTCCTGTGCACAATGTACTGTGCAAGTTTTTGTGACGTCAGTTTAATTAGTAAGAACTGGCGACGGCCGTTCGGAGCCGATAGATCGAGGATGCCTCGCTCTAATCGTTTATCGGGAAATCGAGCGACTGTTCGCTGAAAGCCGAGGCCCGAGTGCACCATTAAATGTTATGCTCTCGTTTGCGCCGCTTAACCCTCTCCGGGCGCGACACTTCCCCGTCCCTTGCACGACGTTTACAAAACAAACATCGGTGATTATTTCGAAGGCTCCCGATTTTGGACTACTTACTAAGTAATACATCTGCGTGTTGTTCGCTAACCGGTCGGCGTCGACATCCAGAACTTCGACGAGCGCGAGCAAAAGATACAATTCAAAATATACATTGTGCCGCTATGAATGTAGGTCCGCGTGCTCGCTGCATCCATTCAATTTTCCAGCAGACGCAATAAAGTGTGATTGTCACGCACGAACTCGCGACCGTGCCCCCCGCGGCCCTCCCCGCCGCCCCG